>JABXWE010004551.1:0-34920 GCA_014611495.1 Limonius californicus | reverse complement strand
TACTAATAGTATTTTTGCCAATGCCATTGATTTGGTTTGTTATAAAAGATTGTATTTTTGTGTAATTTAAATGTCTAATGTTACATAAATTGTTGATAAAGAAAAATAAATAATCATAAAATATTTTATTTACATTTTTTTATACTTTTAAATACATACAGTTTATTAATTGTACTGCATTCTCAAATTCTGTTGGATAAAATTAAACCGTACATTAGTAAAATGCAATGACAGATCTCTATCTTTATGACTACAAAAATAGTACAATAATTATCACTTTACAACACACAATAGTGCATTTACAAACTTCAAAGCAATAGTACATAACTAGTAAAAATACATATATGCTCCTTGAAATTATTCTCATTATTACTTATCATACCTGATTGAACTGTATCTTTTAGAAATGTTGAGAGTCAAAGGCAGAATAAAATTCAGGGCCATGGCTATGAATTTTAAAAATAACTGACATCATCTGAACAAATACTATATTTGATAAAAGTTGAAGTAAATTATTCATGTTTAGCAAATTTTATATGGAATTTAAGGTGACAGTCCAATCGGCTTTATTATGATCATAACTAACATCAATAAGTAAATTTTTTAACTAGATGCCTAAGTCAAAGCATTTTAATATGAATAGGAAGGAACTACACAAGCTTCATGTATTAATTTAAAATATGAGAATTCATCAAAAACACAAAAGTATTTTACAAACACTGGCAGTTTTTGAAGATTCAGGTCTTTGGTGCATAAAAACATTAAAAATAACAAACAAAACAGATTTTTAACATATCAGACTAGAAGTAGAGAATAGTGGTAAGCTAAGAGTAAATTATTGTATCTACCAAACAAGCATAGCAAACACTTTGTGCATAGTTAAAATATATACATCGATATATTCATCAGGGTTGAATTATTTATCACAAACCTTAAAAACAAAAGTGAAACAAAATCTTTCTGTGAATGTATATACCATATTTGGATACATTTTTAAACGTCACTAGGTGAAGCCATGAGATGGTTTATAAAATGTAATGCATGCAACTCCGATCAAGTTATGACCTTGTGAATCTGTTTCTCATCATGCATTTCTATATTTAGTTTTAGAATAGCAAGATACGACGGGCTCTGTTTGCTCTTACTTATATTTAAATACATTTTTGTACTTAAGCCAGTCTTGGAATGCAAATGCAAAGAGATATATTATTAAAATAATAACTGCATACACTTCTAGCATATACATATACAAGGTGTCTCTTATCCGCTAAAAAAGATGCATTGCTACATTTTGCATTACAAAAGTAGATTTTCAAAATTTGGGCGATGCAGGTTACAAAAAAACTTGATACATCGCAATAGATGTGTATAATTCCCAGCTGTCATATAGTTAAAAGGTAGTAAAAATCTTATACAGTACGACCTCTTTAATTCGAACATGTTCTAATCCGAACAGCGAAAATTCACAGCCATAATCCGAACAACGCCTCTTTAATACGAAGACTCAAGTGATTCC
Source organism: Limonius californicus (assembly GCA_014611495.1). NCBI lineage: Eukaryota > Metazoa > Arthropoda > Insecta > Coleoptera > Elateridae > Limonius > Limonius californicus. Next base: position 33,404 of record JABXWE010004551.1, on the reverse strand, counting down.
CGCTACATAAACGGGGGAATCTCTTGGTTTTATGTTTTCTAATATGTAATTGCTATGTTTACTGTTCATTGATCATTATACCGTTGAGCGTTACCGAGTTCAGTTTGCAACGTAATTTAGAGCAGAGATGACTTTTAAAAGGAAACACGTTACTTTATCGATAAAAAAAAAGATTGAGATTATTAAGAGTTTAGAGGCGGGTTCTATAGTGACCCGTTTATCGGAAAAATACAACGTGGGAAAATCAATGATCTGCAACATCAAAAAGAACAAGACAAGGATGTTATCCTATGGCACCACAGCCAGTTCTCTTCTCAATGAACGAAAAACGTTGAAAGTAAGTGCATATCCCGAAGTTGATAAAACGGTTTATACCTGGTCTACAGGAAAGAAAATCCAAACACTACAGAACAAGAGACTGCGTATGATTATTAGCGCTCCACGGTATGTGAGAAATAAACAAATACACTGCGAATTAGATATGCCTACTATCGAAAGTTTTGTGTACAAATCCTCTGAACATTTTTACCAAAACCTACACAAGTGCAGCGGAGCTATCCACTATAGCAGTGGTCAACGTTCCATTCATACCAGGCTCAAGAGAAAACTTCCTAGGGACTTATTACCTCCAACACCTAACGACCTAGATATCAGCGATTCCGATTAATAGTGCTCACTAAGTGTCATAATCATACATACATACATACATACATAAGCGGATCCTCTTGTACTTTACGATGTCGAGGGGTCGAGACATAGGGTTCTCCATGCTCGACGGTCTTGCGCTATCCTCTCTGCTTGTCTCCAATTAGTATCTCTTCGTTGTTGTTCGCAACTTCTCCATTCCAATTCCTATTTGGCCTCCCTTTTTTCTTTTCGCATCTATTCCAGCTTTCCAGATGGTTTTAACTATTCTGCTGTCACTCATTCGCGTGAGATGCCCGAACCATGTTAACTGTCGTTTTTCAATAGTTTCTGATAACGGTTTAGTGTTCATACGTTCGCGTATTACTTTATTGTTAATGCAGTCTTTCCTCGTAATGCCTAATGCAGCTCTTAAGTAACGCATTTCACTAGCTTGTAATCTCGATCTGTCCCTGTCACTCAATGTCCATGTTTCACAGCCGTAAGTAAGCACTGGCACATATACACTTTGAAATATTCTAGCCTCTGTTTTGTTTGAGATTTCTTTTTTCCAGATGAAGTTATTGTTCAGTGCGTAGTATAGCCTATTTGCGCTTGCTATCCTGTTATCAATTTCATTACCAAGTTTTGCTTTTTCGTTTATAACTGATCCCAAGTATTTGAAGTTTTCTACTTGATTCAGCTTTGTATTGTTTAGTTCAACCTCTATGTGTTCTTCCCCTCCTAATACCATCACTTCCGTTTTTTCTTTGTTGATACTCATTCCGTGGGCCCTGAATTCTTCATACCAGATTTTCATGTTATGGTTAAGGTCTGATTCCGATTTTGCAATTATGACTAAGTCATCTGCATACATCATTTCTGATAAGTGCACCTGTTCTAGCTTGTAGGTACCTATTCTTGTCTTTTTCAATCTTTGTTTGCAGGTCTTATATATCTCATCCACCAGTAGGATAAACAGAAGTGGGCTAATCACTCCTCCCTGTCTCACTCCGGTCGTTGTGGTGAATTCCTTCAAAAGACAATTGTTTGTTCTTACTACATTTGGACTGGTTTTGTAGAAGCTCTTTATAGCCCTCTGTAGTGTTTTATCTACTTCTCTGTTTGCTAATATTTGGCATATCTCGCTTCTTGGTATTGTGTCAAATGCCTTGCTTAAATCAACGAACTCTAGGTATAGCTTTATATTATGAGCAGTCATTCTTTCCGCTATTTGCCGCAGGCTGAATATCAAGTCGGTTGTTCCTCGTTCTGGTCTAAAGCCACATTGATTATCGTCTATTGTTCTTTCTACTACTCCCCTTAGTTTCCTTTCCAGTATCATTTCGTATATTTTACTGGCTACACATAATATTGAGATTCCTCTATAGTTTTGGCATTTCTTCGGGTCTCCTTTCTTAAAAATAGGTAGTAATATTGCTATTGTCCAGTCTCTCGGAATTTTCCCCGTTTTCCATGCTATGTTTATTATTTTGTGTAGCACTGTTATCCCGCGCTCTCCCATATATTTAATAAGTTCAGCTTTCATGTTATCATATCCAGCTGCTTTGCCTTTCTTCAATCTCTTTACTGCTTGGTAGACTTCCGTTATGGTTATTTCTTCTTGTCTTATTTCTAATCTCTCTTCCCTTAAACTCCTATGTGCTGTCTCCGTTACTCCATTTAGAATATCAGAGAAATACTCTTTCCATTTCTCTACTATTTTATTGTCCTCCGTTATAATATTCCCTATCTTATCTTCTATCCACTGGCTTTTGTTTGTATTTCCTTTCCTTAAGTTTTTCACAGTTCGGTACAGCAGCTTTGCGTTTCCTTGGCTATTATCCTCCATCTTTCGTCCCAAGTCTTCCCACGTTTGTTGTTTTGCATCTTTAACTACCTTTTTAACTTTTAGTTTTTGTTCTTTGTATAGTTCTAGTGTCTCATTTGTCTTCTTGCTTAGGTAAATCTTCCATAATTTCTTTTTCTTTTTGACTTCTGCCTTAACGTGTTCGTTCCACCACGCTGTTTGCTTTCCAGTTCTTTTTTTTGTGACTCCACATACTTCTTCAGCCGCTTTACATACCATTTTTTAAAATTTGTTCCATTGTTGCTCGATATCCTCATTTTCTTCCCAATTCTCTACTTCTCTTGCTATTATCCCAGCATATTTCTTTCTGTTCTCTTCTTCCATTAGCTTATGTGCTCTTATACTAGGCCATTTATATCGGTTATTTACCTGGTTTATGTTTGTTTTAACCATATTGTCAACTTTGAACTTCACTTGTACCAAGAAGTGATCGCTTCCAATTTCCATTCCTCTCCTTACTCTAACATCGGTTACCTCATTTCTATGTTCTCTCTGGGTTATCACCAGGTCTATTATTGATTTTTCATTTCTGCTGTCCATTACCCGTGTGTACTTGTGTATTTCTTTGTGATGGAAGTGTGTGTTGCTGATTATCATATTATTGTTGAGGCAGAAGTCTATAATTCTCTGGCCATTGTTATTGATTACCCTTTCTCCAAATTTTCCTACTGGGTGGCCACTTTCATTATTTGTTCCAACTCTTCCGTTGACATTATAATTACTTTGTTATCGATCAGATCAGAAGTGTCATAATCATAAATGTTAAAACCAATAGTGGCAGAGGAGCAGCAGAAGCCGACCTCAATAAAGTTATGTATTGTGATAATTTTTAATAACTAACACTGCCATGTATAGCTTATGTATGCTGATCTGGCAATAAATTCTTTATTAAAAAAAAAGAAAGATCTAGAGGTAAAAAGATGATTGACTATGTACATATGTATAATGTTTTAATATAACATTAAATGATTCTAGGTGCGCCAATATCAGGGGAAATTTTGCGTGAAAATGCACAATTCATTTATGGCCAGACTCACAACGATGGTAATTTCAAAACCAGTTCCGGATGGCTCGATAAGTTTAAAAATAGGTACGGAATTCGACAACTGTCAATTACAGAAAAAAAATTATCAAGTGATTACACAGCTGTTGGGCCATTTAAAATCGCTCTTCGAAATAAAATTTGCGGAAATGCAGGTGTGTCCTGATCAAATCTACAATATAGACGAAAGCGGACTTTTCTGGAAATTACTTTCTCAAAGAACACTTGCTCACCAAGCTGAAGCATCAGCTCCACGTAGTTAAATGAGCAAAGAACGATTTACATTTATGACGTGCTGTAATGCTTCTGCGACGCATAAAATGAGATTGTTTGTGATGGGCAAATCTCGAAAGCCACGGGACTTTGGAAGTGAACCTCTGCCGGTGAGGTACCAAGGACAGAAAAAAGCCTGGGTTACCAGAGAAATTTTTGGTTTTATACGGAATTTGTTCTGGCAGTTCGAAAAAGAATGAAACAGCTGAATTTAGAGGCCAAGGCACTTTTAATTTTAGAGAATGCTCCAGGACACCCTGAAGACTTATGTTCAGATGACAAGAACATCGTTGTAATGTTTCTGCCGCCTAATGTAACCCCCTTAGTGCAACCGATGGACCAAAATGTGATTCAATTGGTCTAGTTACGTTACTGACAAGGTTTCCTAAAACGGATTGTTGTTTCTGAAGGTGCAGATATTTCAGAACTGAAGAAAGTTAATCTAAAAGATGTTGTAATCGGATTAGCAAAAGCATGGGAAAATGTGAGGCTAGAACTTATTCAAAAGTCTTGGAGTAAACTTCTAACATAAGTTGATGATGGTTGGAGTGAAGACGATAATTTTCCATTGTCACAGTGGAGGGTTAAAATGGAGTCAGAGGGTATAGATAAACAAATAAAGGAAGTTACTGCACCGATAAATCACATTTCTCGAGATGTAACAAGACAAGCAGCTCTTGAATGGGCCGTCGGACACGAAGAATCATAGGAATCCATAAACGATATGGATATTTTGGAACATGTTCAGAATGAATCAAGCTCCGACGAAGAAGTGGAAGTGATACCACGACGTGTAAAGCACACAGAGGCAGTCAGAAGTTTCAAAACGTGTTGGAAGTGGGCTCAGGAAAATCTGAATCGGAACACTACATTCTAATTCTAACCGAAATGAAAAGACGAGCTCAACAGGCAGAAGAAGCAAACATTAAACAGAGCAAAATCACTGAATTTTTTACAGCTTCTTAGATTTACTTTTTACTTATTTAGATTTTTTACATAATATGTGCTTTATTTTGTTAGTCATGTTGTCTCTAACAAAATGCGATATGTGGTACAGTTGTTAATTTGATTTGAAAATAAAGAACTTTTTATTGTGAGAATACTGAAATTCGTAGATAATTAGGAAAATTTTGCTCGATTATCCGGATCAACCAGTGCAATTATTAGCTCGGATTAAAGAGGTCATACTGTACATTAATGCCATTTTTTACAAGTGATATGTGTTTCTTGTAGAAGAAACCACATGAAAATCGTATATAGCTGCATACTTTCATTCAGCAGATATGGGAAACCCTGTATAGACAAAAAGATTTTGTATTCTGCCAGATCAAAACTTCAGTTTCCATTTGAGCGGCATTTTCAACACCTGAATTGCATTAAACGTTTTAAAGCAAATTATAAAACTTATGTATTAATAACCCTCAACTGAACCATACATTGCGAAAATCGTTTATTCCGCCCTGAATTTAAATATCTTATTCTGCTACAAACATTATGTACATTATAAACGACCTATATTACATACAGGTATTTCATAGCATATTTTGGGATACAGTGCAGCAAGTGTCAAGCATTTTTCAGATCTTCACAGCCTTTGCATATACAATATAACTTTCTGATAGAGTTTTTTAAGAATATTCATTTATCTTGCTTATTTGATTGTGGACAAAAAATCATCAATACATAACCTAACAGTTTCAAATACTAAACGATTCAAGCAAAGCAGTTTGTCATGTGCATGGTTACATGTAAAAAATAACAAAGTTTTTCCACTACTAGTAGTAGAAGATGCCATTATTTATGTCGTTTTCGGGTTAAGAAGATGAATTTCTCTCCTAGTAGGAGATAATTTTTCATTAGCTCCTACTAGGAGATAAAAGAAACAATTGACCATAGTGACATTCCTTGATACATTTTTACGTTGATGACAGCTACAAAATTTGTTGGTTAATTTAGTAAATTTTGGAAATCACAAAGAAAAGTAATCGTTTTTTAGAAGGAAAGAACGTTAGAAAAGCGTTAAATTTCGCGCCACGACCGGATAATAATAGTAATTTGTCGTACTGGATTTTCCCAGCTTCTTTTCTAATTTCGGGAGGAGTACAATCACCATCATCTTCCATTTTGAAAAATCGTACAAATAAATAAAATTAAAAGTAAAGTCAATGTCAAATTTCAGTTGTTTTCTGTGAAAAACTACCTTGATACTTATTGGATCGCTTTTAATTCAAAAGAAATGCAGAAATCATTGTTGGAAAATTCGTTAAATGTTCTAGTAGTGGAAAAAATAATATATAAACCACAGTACAGAAGCTTTTTCTTAGCCTCACAACTTATTCCCCTCGATGCTGCGCATCTCGGGATCATAATAATGTTCGGCTAAGAAAAATTGCTTCTGTACCTTGGTGTATAATTACTATTAGTAAACAATATAAACATTAAAGAAATATTATGCTGTAGTTTCACACCTTCTAATTTATTTGTTTTCCTTTTATTAACAAATTCGTATTATTTAGAAAAGATTTACCAAATTTTCTTCATTATATTTGTAATAATAAACTATATTTTTTTGTAATAGTTTACATTCAAAACCTAATTTCAAAATTGTCACAACTCCCTATGTTTATACCAGCAACAATTGTTAAAGACCATTGGCAAATACACAAATGGACATCAACTACGACTTGCAGTTCTAGTTTTAGCTATATACAAGGTCTGGCAGAATTATGTGAAGGTTTTGGGATGGCTGATGAGCGGTGCTATTTATACCTTCAGCTACCAATACGGCATCGCCATATTTAAAAATGTTCCAGCAGGGGAGGTTTCTGTTTTAAGTGATTAATCTTACTTCCATTTGTCAGGCTGCATCAACAGACAAGAAAAGTATGGGCCTAGAATTTCAATGTTTACAACAAGTCACATGTTGAAAGGACAAGCTCCCCAGCTATAATATATTGAAGTACAGCAATGCCAAGTTGTTAATTGGAATAGTATAGATGGCACGATTTACAGTCATTACCCTTCCAACCTATAGTCACCAGCAACCAAGGGACAGCCATTCCAATATCATCAAGTTATTTTGCCAGATCCTGTACCGTCATAAAACAAATTGTTGCAGTGATGCTTGAGAAACTAAATGAGTGTTTTTAATAGGCTTTCTATATCTACAGTTAAAAGCGACGATGGGTACTATTGTCAGACCTAATATATATATTTAAGGGAAGTATTCTACATTTGATAAAAAATCTTCTCTCTGTATACAAGTAGTACATAGAGGCTAAATATACTATTTTAACCATTGATGAGTAAACCAATATTCATATATAAAACATTTATAGATTTGGTAGATGGTATTAGTTATATACTAATTGAACTATTGTATTGTAATATACATATATGTATTTTTGTAACTTTAATTCTTATATATTCAAGTAGCATTTTCTACATATTATGTTGGGAAGAAAACAAAATTCATTTTCTAGAAACGGAAAAAAAACGGACATTCGACATATAGTTTCTATTTTTTTTCTGAGACCACTGCTACAATTTTTGTTTTATGTTTTACTCTTAATTCAAAAATATCAAATTCTATGAGATTCAAAAGATAAGTTGTATTAGATTATTTGTGCTTTTAATCGAAAAAAAAAGAGCAAGCCCATTGTTAAAATTTTCATAGCTCATCACTGGTTCGGTGACAAAAAATTTCAGAGCTACGCACTACAGTGTAGGTAGGACTTGTTATAAGAATGTGAGCATGTGCAAAATTTGTTTCTATAAAAACTTTTTTTATAATTTAAAGGTTTTTTTTCATTAATTATATTATTTATGGGTAAAAGATTTTGGTACAAAATATTTTATAGTAAATTTCACCAACAATCAATTAAAGTGAGAGAATTATTTGCAGCAGAACATAAAAAGTTTTGCTGTGCAGCTTAGACTAGTACAAGTTAAAGCAATGATATTCGAGACTTAGAAGCTTACAACAGAATCTATAAACTACATCAAATGAGTGCATTATTTTATTTATTTCTGTTGTCCATTGGTTAATTTAAATGGCTAATAAACTGATAATTTAGAATAATCCTTGCCAAATTTAAATTACAGCAGACGCTCGATAACTTGAACTAATTCAGACCCGAGTGTGTTCACATTATCGAAATGGTTACATTAGCGAGCGTGATTATATTAATAAGCAAATTATTAAAAGAAACGTTTAATAACACAATAAAAACAAAACTTATTCTCACAGTGATCAGTAATACATATTTTTCAATGAGCGTGGATTTTTTGCTTTTCCTATTATCATTGGCTTTATTTTGTGTAAATCATTAGCATTAGTACATGCTAGAAAGGTTACACGTTGTTTTTCCGGTTTTCCATCCGGAGCAGATTTTTCAAATGATGCAGCATAGGTTTTCTCCGGTAACAGTTTCCAATAAAGGCTGCTTTCATCGGTGTTGTAAATTTGTTCCATATTTAAATCTAGCTCTTTGATTTTTTTCATTCATTTTTCTTTGAATGGTTGTACTAATTGTGGTTGTGCTGATAATTTTTCACCAGATAAAGACCGTAGTCAAATTCCGTATCTTGTTTTGAATCGTTGTAGCCAGCCATCACGGGCTGCGAAATTTTCAGCCTCCTTCAGTCTTTCATTGAACAGTTTAGCCCGCTCTTCAATTATTTTGCCGCTAATTGGGACATGGTTGTCCTATTGTTTTAAAAACCATTTATACAGGCAATTTTCCATTCTAGGTGCTTACGCATGTTTTTAAGTTTTTCGTTTTCCTGGGCCTCCAAATGTATGGCACATATTCATAAACGCAAGTAATATGCCTGGCTTAAATTTAACAACAACTAAAATGTAATCAGCGCTGCTCCTACAAATAATTTGCTGAGAGTCACGCATGTACATCATAAAAACCCTTCTGACCGACTCAGCTGTCTCGCAGAGGGGAATCCCCTACATGAATCAGCGACTAGCCGTCGACAAGAAGTGTTTACGTTATGGAGCTGTACAGGTTGTTTACGTTATTAGACGTTCTATTTGATCCTACAGTAAGAATTTTGTGTCTACCTTAGCGTCATGTTTCCATAATCCGGTGTTTACATTATCGAGCGTCTGCTGTATATTGAAAAGTAAGTGGCAAGAGAAATCGAAGTGATATGCAAATTAAATGACAATACATAAGAATAATACAGTTGGTAGATGTTATAACTTATAAGACAAATTCATATACATAATTTAGTTATTTTATGTATAACGAGTTGTGTAGTGGAATATCCACTTTAATAGTACCTTAATTTGGTTGTCAACTAGCTTTTGATAGTTTCATGAATTGTAGTGTGAAGAAGCTAAGTATTTCATATCAGTTTCTTAAATATATTGCACAAATTTTTCTGGTATGATTCACCTAGTTGTATTAAATAGTTTGTATTCTCTAATAAATAAAATAAGTTTATTTCAACTTTACTGACAAAATAGTCGAGATTGAATTGAATCAGATTTTTTTGTACTAGAACTAAATAGAAGCTGTAATCAGTCAAATAATAATTTATAACATTTAAATTTGCAAAACAGCAATTCTAGTTATTGTTACCCAAAACATTGCGTGGCTTCACATTTGGGAGAGACTTCACCATATCAATAAATTGTTATTACTATTGGCTTCCCTGATAATTTTACACGAAAATAGTACACAGATAATTAATACAACATTGAACACTTCATTTAAACAAATGATTTGTTTTTTAAATATTGCAACAATTTTCCATAAAATTAAGAAAAACTGTGTTAACTAACTCAATAGGAATATTGATGATTGTAAACCAACACAAATTAATACTAAGCAAATTATCTCTGTACTATTTTGTTACAAAATAATCAATGTGGACAATATTTACAACAGCTAAATATTGTGAGGTAAAGTCATGTCTCGAATCTGAAACAACACTGTGCACATAACTTTTTTCAGCCTTACAAATAATTCTCATTTTTGAACAGGTAAAATCCTTGATTTGATTGTCTCATAAGTGATAAACAGTAATGGTAATTTGATAGAACTTGTTTCAAGATTATATTCACTTTTTTTAATACATTTATAGTGCAAACCAATGTTTGACCATTATAACCGATTTAGAAAAGTGAATGCATTTAATGGTTTAGTTTTAGAACTTAGCAATGTATTGATTGTACCACCTAGTTAAAATATACTTATTTAGAAGGTGCAATTTAACTCTAGCAATGTTTGATTCAATAACATCTTGTAATTCTTTCTTGCATTAATTTGATCTGAAAAATGATAAAATCCCATTTTTATCGATAGTAATTTGGAAAGTAATAAAATCTTATCGTAAGTTAAAACACTTAAGGAGTGTAAGGAGGAGGTGGTATGCTGTAAGGTGGAGGCGGAGTAGGGCTATCGAAGCCTTCTATACCTTCACTGTATCTGTTTATGAGGCATCTTTCATCATTTCTGTTTGACTCAGCAGTTTGCATTAATATTAAAGTGCAGAACGTACCAACTAAAACAATTCCACCTGCAAATAAACACAGTTAGTGAAACTACTATGCTGTTTTTGCATAACTTATACCTGTAGATGCTATTAGATAAAACCCGTATCCATATGTGACTGTAGTATCTACTTCAGGGTGGACAGTTTCAAGGGAATCTTGTAATAATACCGTCACATAATAACATATACTAATAATTGCCATTATCCAAAATACTAAAAAATACATATAAATTCAAAGTGGTAGGAATATAGGAATAATTTAATATGTATTATATTTACCTGTACATGTGCTTGCTAATGCATATTTACGGACAAATCTATATATGCTATTCTTTGGTCCTAGAATATCAAGAAAAAAGCCTCCTAATGAAAATATAATAGCCATAAAAGAAAGGAGAATTATGGTTCGCATTAGATTTACTATAGTTCCATTAATGCAGTCATATTCTGAAAATCAAGTGTACTAAATTGGTGTTTCAATATTTTACATCACGGTTTACAAACCAGGATTATGAAACTCTTCATTTGTATAACCAAACCAGAAAAATTGACCTAAAGATAGAAATGGGGTGCATACACCCCCTGTTATCACAAACCAAGGAACTTGCACAAGCGACATGCTAATTAACGTTATCGCAACAATATGGAAAGTTGCAGGCACTAAATTCCGATACTGCAGTTTGGAATTCATCCATAATGTACTGCGATTTAAAATTACTCTAGGCATGGTATTTTGCTAGAACCAAAATGTTTATTACTGCCAAAATAAATAACTAAGGGTTAAATTTTAATATAAACTTACTTTTAGCCTCACTTTCACGTCCCAGTTTCGTTTAACATGAAATTCAGATAATAAACATTTTTTGCGTGATCTATTTTTATTTTCACTTTATTTTTGATTGATATTCGTGGAATTAATTAAAAATGTTTAAATTTTCTTTGTAAACCCAGTGAATTTTGGTCATTACGCACTTTTATGCGCAACATACGCAAATAACTACCAACCTAATAATATAATATCTGCGTATAGCACTGATGATAATTGTTGGGTTGCCTAATTGCTAGGCGAAATACTATTTGTAGATTTCAAAAAAATTTTTACTTTGCTCATGGGCAATATGTTGTATAGATATTATAAATCGTTCTGGTTTAATAAATATTTGCGGTCTGCAGCATTAATATGTTTGACGCCAATACTATACTGTTAGTCATTTATTTCAATAACATGAATATCAAAATACAGAAAACAATATTTAGTAGTTATAGCATAGGCTAATAATTTATTATTTATTAGCCTATGGTTATAGTTTAATTATCACTATCTAACAAAATATAGATTTGAAGAAAAAAGAATATACAAATTACAGGTGGAAAGAAATCCATACAAATTATACAACATATATAACTTATACACATTCGTCCTCCACAGTCTTCAGTCCGTAGACTGGTTTATTCAATTTATCTGAAGTTTCCCTCTTCATTTTATACACATTACATACCTATATTATATTAATATAATATAAGTATAAATATCAAATCACAATGACAAAAACTAAACGGTTGGAAATGGGAATTACTATACTATTATAGCTTATTACAATTTACAATACACTTATTCATTTACATTTTTTTTTCATATTCGTTAACGATACCATTGTAATTAATATTTTAAAACATTACTAGTGAATCAAAATGTTTCCGGCCAATTGTTAAACGCGAGTAGTGTTCTACTCTCTTTAAAAATTAAATTGATCTGTAAGTACGAGGCTTGTTCAACTGAAAGCCATCTTTGATCAACTTAACAACAACAATAATTTAAATGACGTTTGTTAATGTTAGTAGTGTTTGTAAGCAACATTAGCAGCATTAATAAGTTTCTGGCGTTTGAATTTGACTACGGATAAGCGACCAGGTGCACGGTGTACTGCATTAACAGAAAACAATGTGGCTTGTGTGGAAGGCCTTATTAAAAAAAATCGTGGAATTTCAATTAGAGAAATGGCAAAATGGCGATCACTTTGATCTGTCAATAGTTGCTGGTGACGAAACTTGGTGCCACTACTAGGAGCCATCTAGTAAGTTATCGTCGATGCAGTGGAAACATTCAAGTGCACCACCACCGAAGAAGTTTAAAGCACAACCTTCTGCAGGCAAGGTGATATTAACATTTTTTTTCGACCATGTAGGACCTTTGTTGATAGAGTTTATGGAACCTGGAGTAAATGTCAATACAAATCTGTACAATGAAACTTTGAGCAAGCTTTATCAAGCAATAAAACGGAAACGTCCAGGAACACTTACGCGTGGGGTCATTTTGCTGCACGACAATTCTAGGTCTTATGTTGCGAATGTTATAAAAGAAAATCTTCAAAGAAAAATATTTTTTCCGCTGAAAAAGGCGTTAAACGGGCAGCATTTTGAGTCTGACGCAGAAGTACAGATAGCTGTGGAAGACTTCTTCAATCAGCAACCACAAGAATTCTATGAACATGGTATACGTCGGTTAGTAAAACAATGGGAAAGATGCCTTAACTGTGACGGTAATTATTTGTAATTAAATTGTAGAATAAATTTTTTATAAAACAAAGATGGGTTTCAATTGAGCACACCTCATAGATACACCGCATTTAAATATCCTATGGTACATTTGAAAATAGTTACTGGTGGATACGCGATACTTAGGTGCACGTTCACACACTAAGAAGAACATAATGAGCAATTGGTGATTATTAGTATAACACTTTATTAACCCATCAAGACGATTACCTGAAATGACACAATGCAGGAGCAGGCGACAGATAAAGGTCTGCTCTCTGTGAATGATCAAACAGTAATAATAAGGGCCTCCGAAGAGGGCAAAGATATTTTCTAAAACTAAAAACTAAAACTTAGAACAAGAACCTTCCCACGCTATTGTCAGCTAACAAATCTCACCAAAATCTATACCATGTGTGCGTAAAGAAGTCGCACATGGCCCAATAACTAAATTATTGCCAGCACTGACAGTAATGTGGTCCGAAGAGTAGACCTTCACGTGGGGCAGGTTTTTGTATTTCGACGGGGGGCCATAGCCCTTCGGTCCACGTGTGTTGGCACACTCAAACACATAAACATAAATGAAGTATTATTGCTGGGAACCGAACAGTTACAATATATTTAAAAGTGGATTAGGTATAACTTTATAATTTAATGAAGGTTAAATGTATGAAATGTTATTTCGATAATATTAAAACTTTAATAATGACGAGTATAGTTCAATCATCCTTTAAGCTTCATAATTATAGCCCCATAAGCTCCCACCTACTAGTTTCTGTAATCCGTGTAGAAATTACAAACTGGGCAAGTAGAATGCAAAATTTAAAATAATTCAACTTAATTTTCATGTCTATGGTGTTTTCTAAATAATTATATTAAAGTTTTATTTCTTTGTAGATTATTTGTTGGACGATTAAACTGTATTAATTACAAGGTGAGATGTGGTAAGACGAATCTACCTAATATCTTGGTTATTAAATATTTGAAAAACTATTTTTGAACAGACGGTTATAGGTAGTGCCCCCTACTAAGGCGTTAATTTGATTGTTTAAAACAATCTTTAAAAATAATTAAAGAAATCTATTCGCTATTATACGTAATAATGACATCGCACAACGAAGAGTCTGGATGAGCTGTTCTGAAAAAGCCCAGGCTGTCACGTAGAAAATCCGGTTCCTATTCCCGGGCGATACCATTTTTTTTAATTTTTAGTTTTATATTTAGTTTTTTGCTAATGTTAGCGGCATAAACAATTAGTGTTTTACCAAATACTGTTTAATTAGTATTAATAATAATTTTATTTTACTATTTGCCAATAGTTTGTTAAATTCTACTGATAGTATGAATTTGTTTTTAACACATAAAAAGAAAACTAGACTAGGAAAGCAATTGTTAATATGTCTAACATTAACAAAAAATAAAAATTCTAATAAAATTTAAAAAAATCGAGTTTCACACGTGACCATCATTTATCACGCTGGTCCATTTAGATTCTTTTCTGTTGGGATGTCATTTATATAAAGCAGTGGTTTTCCGTTAATCGGGTTTTTTTAATTATTTTAAAAATTGATATAAGCTAAACAAATTATTTCCCGAATGATAGTTAACGGCAACAGTTAACAGAAACTGATTTGTAAATTCGAAATTCCGCAAGTATTTGGGAAGACAGTATTGGCACATGTATGTTACGTTTTATTTTCGTTTTTGCATTAATGCTCATCAATTTAACCACACAGACCAAATCCACTACATTTATTTTAATATTAAGGAGCACTTTTACGGTAATCAATTAAAAAAATGAAGCATTACATCAACACTGAAAGTTTTAATTTTATGACAAAATTATTTCTATAAGTAATTCCTAAAAATTGTTTAATTTCGTTGGTATAGCAATAACATATTTTTGTCAGTGCCTATACATAGGGGGGCCTGCTTATTACAATCTGCCAAAAACAATTTTTCTAATATTTCAAATATTCAAGATATCAAGCGGATTCGTCTTAGCAGACTTGCCCTATATACAGAATATTTCCAAACGATGAGATCAATGTAAGACATATTAAATTAAACGCAAAGTATGAATAATTGGGTTGATTTGCCCATACGAAAAAGCACATCGTTACAGAGTGATACCTAGCCATTTAAAGGTGGTCAAGTGTTTCCACATTTCTTTAAATAACTCTCTGCCGGTTTGATGTGAAATCTTGTAGAACATATGAATGTACTATATCTTGATATTAAATTTAACGTATTTTTTTGTCAGTGCAGTAATTAATATTTCTAATTGACGATATCGTTTATTGTCTAACTTTTCGTGCTTGTACTTACACTGTACTGAAATTCGATATTATCCGTTGTCAGTATAACTGTCGAATTTATAAAATTGTTTTAATTGTTTAGACAATATGGTTATACTTTTTGGTATTGTTTAAAGAATATTTAACATTATTTATTCGGGTCTAATATGGTGTAAATCTATTTAATGTTTGTAATAAATTAAGTATTGTTTTAACAGATTATATGTTTAAACTAATTTAATAAATTGGGTAACTTTTTAATATTTGCTTCTACGTAGTTGTCAATCGTATTATTTATTTTATTCGAATTATTAATTTAGGGCCCCTGAAAGTTGTGCTCTTGAAGCGGTTACTTTGCAGTGAAAAACAGGCACTGGTAAAATTTGCTAGTATTAGCAACACAAAGTATTATTTAGTAACGTTCTTTACATTCAAATCCACCTCATTACTAAACAAAATAAATTATACTTCGAAATTGTAACGTCAGTATTTTAAAGGTTAGAGGATTCATCTGATGTTTCTAATATTATAAATGCAGTCTATTTTTGTTATAACGTAAAAACTAAATCAGTAATACTGTTTTATACACCAGGCCAAACCTGAATATTTATGTTCATTCATTATTAAAGTAACCAACACCCTGTACCTCCATAAAATTAGCTGAACCGCATCGGTGATAGACACACGTTGAATAAATAAGCAAATTCGAACATAATTAAATTATTGTTTGCCTAATATTAAATAACGTAATCAAGATGTAGTTGTTTTGCTTATAAAAGATTATCTACAACCTTTATCTCTATCTGCTTTGCCAAAAAGGGACTTCTTTGTTGTGTTCTATAATCCTATATATTTTTTGTTTGTCAAGGGGCCACTAAAGTGGCTCAAAATAAACTAAAATTTGCGTTTTCTATTGTCACCGTAGCTACGATAAATAATAGGCGACTTTTCCACTTGCGGTTCTTTCAGCTAGTAGATAACATGCCCAATGTTGAAATAATATGAAAAAGGCATCCATTAAATCATAAGAACGAATGATATAAAATTTTTAAAAGTAATGCTAGAATACGGTAAAATCAACCTACGTTTATGATATATCTGGACTAAACGTATTGTCTTTTGTATTGGCAGCAGTTCGTATTCTAGCGTTCAAGTAAAACTTAATCCCCGGGACTGATCTTTTACCTTTGTTATAAGTAAATAATATAATAATAAATTTAAGCACTGAATACCTACATTTATTTTCTATATAGCATATTTATATATTTATCCGTTTTTCTGTTAACTAAAAAATATTTGTCATCTATGATAGTTTTCTTTTCACGTAAAAGTCTTCATTTATTAATATTATAGAGCCTGTCCTATCGGTGCGTGGACGGAAAATATCTCCTCATTCAAGCTACATATCAAGATTCTGTTTTGCAATGCATATTTTAAAACTATTTTTGTTTATACAAGGTTCACGTACAGAGTGTTGCACTAAACATATGATTTTTTAAATAGAATACCCAGTATACTATGATATTTTTGAAAATCTACTTTAGTGCTGATTAAATTGGTATAAAATTATAAGGGTCTATTTTCAACCGTTCTCTCGCTAGAGGGAGTTAATTGCCAAAAAAGTGGTCAACTTCAGATGTTTGTAATAGCCAACCTATTTAAGGTACTGATATGGGGTTTTCAAAGAAAAAAAGTATTTTTACTGCAGATTCTACATATGCGTGACAAAATTGCTGTTTGTTTTGTTATATATAGGGTTTTTTAACGTTAGCGAAACTTTAAGAAACTTCTTTATAGTATATTTTTGGTGTTGGTGGATGAAGGTCCTTATCATAAGCTGCGCATGACACTAAGATTCTATCGGGTAAAGGAGCTGAGAAAACAAGTTACAGAGTTGCAAAGTTTTTATTTTTATTGAACTGTTTTTAATGTCTAAACGTTAATATACGAGGCTTGTTCAACTGAAACCCATCTTTGATCAACTTATCCTTGAAAACAAATGCAATAATTGAAATGACGTTTGTTAATGTTAGTAGTGTTTGTAGCCAACACATTAATAAGTTTCGGGTGTTTGAATTTGATTCTGACTTTTAAAGCTTCGATTTTGAAATGGCGTTTGTTGTTGAAAATCCGCCCAAGTTTGATCAGCGTGCGGTCCTACAATTTTTTTTTGCGCTGAGGTGTGCAGCCATTGCCGATTCATACGCGAATGCAAGCAGTGTGCGGAAATGTACCCAACTGTGAAGGAATGGTGCCGAAAATTTAAGAATGGAAAAGAGGCGCTATGGATGAACCGCAACCAGATGCACGGTGTACAGCATTAACAGAAAACTATATGGCATGTGTGGAAGGCCATATTAGAGAAAATCGTTGAATTTTAATGTTATCCAGTAAGTTATCGTCGATGCAGTGGAAAAATTCAAGTTCACCACCACCGAAGAAGTTTAAAACACAACATTCTGCAGGCAAGGTGATGTTAACATTTTTTTTTTCGACCACGAAGGACCGTTGTTGATAGAGTTTAAGGAATCTGGAGTAAATGTCAATGCAAATCTGTACAATGAAACGTTGAATAAGCTTCATCAGGCAATAAGACAGAAACGTCCAGGAAAACATACGCGTGGGATAATTTTGCTGCACGACAATGCTAGGCTTAATGTTGCTAATGTGGCAAAAGAAAATCGTCAACGAAAGAAATGCAGGATTTTAGAGCACCCTATAGCCAGGATCTATCGCCTTGCGATTTCCATATTTTTGGACCGCTGAAAAAGGCGTAAGGTCGGCATTTTGAGTCTGACGCAGAAGTACAGATAGCTGTGGGAGACTTCTTCAATCAGCAGCCACAAGAATTCTATGAGCAGGGTATACGTCGGTTAGTAAAACAATGGGATAGGTGCCTGAACTGTGACGGTAATTATTTGTAATTAAATTATTGAATAAATTTTTTACAAAGTAAAGATGGGTGTCAATTGAGCACACCTTGTAGCACCCTTTCGTAGACGAAACATATTTAGAAAACGCTCACAGAATACTAAATTTGTATAGTAAAATATTACGTCCTCTCACGGGGCACACCATGCCGATATTTTGTTTTGTAATGATCCTGCTATGTTGGTACGTCAAAAGGTTATAGCATAAATTTTTACTAAATGGGGCACAGTGACGACAAACAACGCTTCTATAAGGACACAAAGAATTGATATTCATATATGTTCATGTAAATACCGTCAGCTACGTCTGTCTTGTACGGTACCATACTTTATCTACATTGGCATATACCGACATTGTTCGCAGTTGTAGGCATTCAAATTAACGTAAACCGCCATGTCCGCAAAAGGCATTTAAAATACCAATAAAATATGTAAGTAGTGTAGTATACATTTCTATTAAGTATTATGCAAGCTATTAATAAGTTTTAAATTGAATAAATTAATACGTTAAAAATTGATACAACAGGTATAATTTTCAGAGAGTACATTAATTTAAAGTAACACAAACGAAGTAAGATACAAAGTAATCTATAATATTACACTAGGCCTTTATTGAACAGGAAATTTTAAGTGGATATACAAAAATATTCCAAAAGTTTGAAATGGATAAATGACGATGAATAGTTACAAAAAGTTCCCACCTTCTTCAATTCAAACGTGAATACGTTTTATAGAAGCCTCCTTAACACTGTTTAATATCTGGCGATTAATATTTCTAAAAACTGTTCTGATGCAATATTTCATGTCCTCTGAAGTTGTCGGCACTACTTGATACACTTCCTGCTTTGTATGTACCTACAGGAAAAAGTCGTGGTGTTAAATCTGGCAATCTTGCAGGCCAAGAAATATCAGCTCCACGACCAATCCATCGGTTTCCTAGCCAGATGTGTTTCTAGATGAATATCGTTCATTAAAATAGGCAAATCATCTTTTATAAATATGCGGTACCCTTCCGTATGGAGGTAGCAAAGAATTTCTGATGTCATTTTTGATTATCTAACTAGAAAATATGTGTCCTTTTTAATTATTATTTTTTGGTTTGTTTCAACAGAAAATACGATACGTGCCATAATTTCAACAAATGCTATTGTAATGTTCAGATTTTAAAATCAGTTCAATAAAAGCAGAAACTTTACAGCGTTAACTTCTTTTTTATCTTATTTATCTTATACAAACTTAGTATCATAAAATCTGGTTATAATCTCTATCCACAAAGTCTAAATAATATAGAATTGTTGTATTTTAAAAAATGAAGTATTTTAAATTTCCGTAAAAATTAAAAAACCCTATGCATAGAAAACAAACACCAATTGCGCCACACACATCTGACATCTGCACTAAAAATATTTCTTTTCTGTGAAAACCTAATATCAATACCTATCTTAAATAAGTTGGGCACTACACGCATCTGAAGTTGGCCACTTGTTGGCAAGTAACACCCTCTAGCGGGAGAACGGTTGAAAATAGCTCGACATAATTTATAGCAGTTTGATTAGCACTGAAGTAGCTTTTCAAAAATGCCATAATGTATTGGGGGTTCCGTTAAAAAAGACATATGTCTAGTGCAACACTCTGTAAGTGAGCACCCAGTGTAAACGAAAATAACTTTAAAATGTGCACAAGGGGTGTGCCTATTATCTAGCGGAAACACCATTTGAATAGGTTGCCTGAGTGAAGAGTTATCTTCCGTGCACCCACTGATGGGGATAGCTTGTATACAAATATAAAAATATAAAATAATTTGCTGCATTTAAACATTTTCTTGTTTTTACTCATATGCAGAACCTTATAGGAAACTTATTAAAGTGGTATTTAGTACACCTAAATATATACAACACGGTGATAAAATTACTATCATCAGTAATGTCATAGATCGTTAGACTTTAATTGTTATTTGGTGAACCACTTATCTGCAGATATTTTCTTCAGTCACAGGTAATTAACATTGTCTAAGTACTCTGGTTTCTACCAGCTTTCAGAACAGGCAGGGCTTTGCAAAGAATATGGTAGTATGGAGCATATACAAACACTATGTAATTTAATAGAGAAAGTTACAAGGTAAAACATGTTTGTATATTTTACATTTATTTTCTTTGAGGTTTTCGCGGTTTCTCGAACTGTCAATATTACAATTTACTTTCGGCTTAGAACGGGTCGTCATTTGGGAATTACACCTAGCATTATCAGGTAAGGACCGACCTGCAGCTTATCTGCCTCTACAAGCATTTGCTCTAGAAGTTTGAGCCATATTTGTTCGTAGGCCCTGCCTGCCTAAACAGGGCCGTGTGCTTATATTAATCAAACTTTGGGGCGAACGAGGATTTGATCTTGATGTATTTTGTTTGCCAGGACAATAATACTTAATCGACTTATGCCTGACGACGGAGTTCTGGTTGGCTGTCACCGTTGGGCAAAGACGGATCCGGTGGAGCGTGATCGTGTGATCGATGATGCGTAGGAGTCCTTAGAGGATAAACTACTGGAGTCCAAGCTTTACTGAGTCTAAAACCATCCTCCCTGTTTATGTTGTTAGGTTGTTTTTCAATTTCAATTGCTTCCGTATTATACGAGGGAAGTAATGAGGCACTCTGGCGAGTACCCGAGCATTGTCAAAGTCCATCTCATGTATAGTTAAACCAGTATGTTCAGCCACCGCAGATTTTGTGATGCTTTTATGTTTGCAATCACCTTTGTGCTCTCGCAATCTTAACTCAATGAAACGACTAGCTTGTCCGATGTAGTTTGAGCTCGGCTGATTTTAAATTTGATATATTATCCCTTACGGATCTGAAACCGTTTCCCAAAGTTTCATTAGTCCTAAAGACTGTCTTTATGCTGTGCCTTCTAAGAACATGCCCAATTTTATCAGTAGTGCCTTTACTGTAAGGTAGAAAAGCTAAGCCTTCCGAAGGTGCCAGTTCCTCCTTAGCCTTGGGCTGTTCCGCATTGTGGATTGCTCTCTGAATTTCTGTGGTTGTATAACCATTTTGTTGTAACCACATCAAGAGATGAGTTTTCTCTTGTTGTAGGTGTTCTGCATCTGAGATTCGAACTGCTCTGGTTGTTAGAGATTTTAGCACAGTTGCTTTCTGCATCGGGTGATGTTGCGAATTTGCATTTAAATACCCGTCTGTATGTGTTTTCTTTCTGCAAACTGCGTACCCCAAGCTGCCATCTGGTTTCCGTGTAACATGAATGTCTAAGAATGGAATACAGCCTTTTTCCTCTACTTCCATTGTGAATTGGATTTGTTCATGAATTGAGTTTAGGTGTACTAGAACTTGTTCTAGTGTTTGGCGTCCGTGAGACCAAATTACGAACGTATCGCCTACAGATCTGAACCAGGTTTTAGGTTTAAGATCAGCTGGTGCCAAAGCTTTGGTTTCAAAGTCCTCCATTTATATGTTTGCAATAACAGGTGATAACGGTGAACCCATAGCCGCTCCTTCAATCTGTTCATACAAGTTGCCATTCCAACTGAAAAAGGTGTTTTTCAAACATATTTCGACTAATTGGTTTAGATCTGTAGGTAGTTTATCTCTTAGGATCTCTAACACACCATCTAATGGTACTTTTGTGAAAAGGGACACAACGTCGAAACTGACTAAAATATCTCCTTCACACAGTCGTAAACGTTTGATCTTGTTGACAAAGTCACAGGAATCCCTTATGTACGATTTTGTGTTGCCACTAAGTGGGCGAAGCTTAGTGGGTAAGTATCTTGCTAAAGCATGTGTAGGAGAATTTATAGCACTCACAATAGGTCTGAGTGGAGGTTGGAGTTCCAAGTAGATGACCAAGTAATAACAGCACCAAACGAGGATTTCCTGCAATATGCAACGTTTAAACTGAGCCAAATAATGGAAGAATATAATATGAGCATATCAATAAATTAAACAAAGGCGATGGCTTTTAAAGGATACGACCAAATCAAATCTAAAATCATTCTGCGCAATCAAACCATAGAACAAATTAACTCCTTTAATTTCCTCGGATATCTAATATCTTTGAACGAAGAAAGAGATATCCAAAACAAAATAGAGAAGTTCAATTACATGAATGGAACAATCACAATAATTTACGGCAGCGAAACATGGACGATAACAAAAGCAAATGAAAAAGGAATACAAAGTGGAGAAATGTAATTCCTTAGAGCAGTCGCAAGATATCGAAGAGAAGAGAGAAAAAGAAACACCGAAATCCGTAAAGAAGGAAACGTCTTCTGAACGATAGCATAAAACAATATAGAAATGAATGGCTACAACACTTGCAAAGAATGGATGAAAACCGCACCCCGAAACAAATGTACCAGTACACACATAGAGGAAGAAGAAACATGGGCCGAACTAGAAAAAGGTGGTGGGACCAGATACAACAAGAGTGCGGAGTGACGGGACGGACTATTGAAGTCTAACCCGTACGGAAGAAGAAGAAGAAGAATAGAAGAGAGATTAATAGTCTCTCTTTATACGGTCACGACGCCGGGAGTAAAAGATACAGCTGCTACTTTTGTTGTTGTTGTTTTCCTGCATTGAGAAAACATGATTTGTTGCGAGGGAAAAACATTACGCAAACCCAAAAATCGCTTAACAAACATTATGGGGACTCTTCATCTTGGTGAAATATTTGGACATGAAAAAGCTATCCGCGCGTTGGGTGCTGCGTTTGCTTACAATTGATCATAAACGTAATCGAATAACGACTTCAAAGCAATGTTTGGCAATATTTAATCGTAATCGTGCCGAGTTTTTGCATCGATACGTAACTGTGGATGAAGCATGGGTCCATCACCATCCACCGGAGACCAAAGAACAGCGAAACAGTGGATTTGTCATGGTGAACCGGCTCCAAAGAAGGCAAGGCGGTTTTATCGGCCAACAAAGTCATGGCGACAGTTTTTTGGGATGTACGCGGTGTAATCCACATCGATTACCTTGAAAAGGGGAAAACGATAAACGGAAAGTATTATGCAGACTTATTGGACCGATTTCACGACGATTTACGGAAAGAACGACCACATTTGGTGAAGAAAAAAGTTCTTTTCCAACAAGACAATGTTCGTGTGCATACGTGTGTTGTGGCCATGGCTAAATTCCATGAGTTAGGATACGAATTCCGTATTCCCCATATTCGCCAGATTTGGCCCCAACGATTACTTCCCGTTTCCGAATATGAAAAAATGGCTTGGCGGAAAAAGACTTGACTCAAACGATGACGTGATTGCTGCAACAAACGTATATTTTGAAGAGTTGACGAAGTCTTATTTTTTGGAAGAGATAGCGAAATTGGAAAAACGTTGGACTAAGTGTATCGAGCTGAAAGGTGACTATGTTGAACAATAAAATGAGTTTTCGTCAAAAAACAATTGCCTTCTCTCATTTATCATGGACTTAATGAACTGCCCTCGTATTTTAAATGACAACTATGGGATTAGACGTCCTAAACTTAAAACGGTACAAGCGGACACTCCCTAGCTCTTTTTGTTTCATTAGTTAAATGGTACAAAAAGAGCAAGGGAGTGTCTACCGTTAATTAAATGGTACAAAAAGAGTGAGGGAGTGTCTTCTTGTCTCTTTTTAAGGTTGGAACATTTAATCCCACAGCCCTCATTTAAAATAAATATTATGACGGTTGCCGGAATCGAACTCGAGACATCTTGCTTCGCAACCTGCGGCAATACCCACTAGACATCCAAACAAGATGGGTTAGCGGTAGAGCATTTACCTTTTATTCGGGAGGTCTAGGGTTCGAACCCCCGGGCCGTCTGTCCTGAGTCAGGTTTTTCATGGTTTTTATGGGTCATTTAAGTAAATGCTGGAACAGTATCATCCACGAATTTCCATTATCCATATTTCATCATCTTTACCATCCTTACATTCCCGTTACTGGTTGGCTGAAGAGGAGCTGAGGGTTCGGGTGCGGAATCAGACTGACTCCTTTAGCGGCTCGCCCCCGCATGGAAAATGAACCTACGTTGACTTTCCTTTTTCCACTAGACTACTTAGTCTCCTAAAATATTATTCATTTCATAAAAAAATTGTAGGACTATGACAATTAAATTTGAATAGAAACACGGTTCTATTGACATTTCAGTATAAAGTTAGTAATTTAGGAATTTGATTGAACCTGCTAATTGCAGGAAAAAGTTTAATTTATTGAAATTTTTTTGTTGGGTTAATTCTGAAAATTTTCTATTCAGCTCAGTGTAGTTTAGATTTCTAATTTTTATGACGGAGAACATACGTATCTCCGTAAAGTAAATAGCTGCATATTATACCTATTTTAACAGATGTAGCTAATTTAATATATTATAAAAATACAATGTAATTAAGAATTTTAAATTAATCTCAGCGCATTACAATTTTGACGAGTTTGTAATTATTAAAAGGAAAGTAAATAAAAATTTTCTTGAATAATGAGAAAACTCGAACGTCAAAGTTGCTTAATAAAACAACCTTCTGCAAATAGAACTTTTGTGAAAATCCCTGTCACATCCGGTTGCAGGAAAATTTATTTCCTTTTTAGGCGCCTTAAATTTAGGAGAAATGAAAATTTCAATGGGATTTAAAAACATTTGAATACACAACAGATCTTTGCTTCTTAGTACAATCGGATTTTACAAGTTCAAGTTTCTCTTATAATAAATGTGGTTTTAAAATAGAATGTCTTCTGCTTAAATCTTGATTTATCAGCACTACACCATTTATTTACAAGTATGTATATTATTAACTTTAGACACCCGCAGCGCAATATTGCTTAAATGTAAATGCTGTTGTAAGCAGTTACCTACTTTACTTGCATTCTAACTATACTGTTGAACTTTTATAGTGTGTGAGTACGATTAATTGAATACATATCAATAATTTGGAAACTCTATAATGCCAAATTTGAATATTAGGTTCTTTCCTTGCAGAATTGTATTTTATAGCAATGACCAGTTACTCCAAGTTTTTAAATAACGAAAATGCCAAAAGTCGTTGACTCATATAATAATCAACTAAGCAGTATACTTACATACATATTCACCGTGAGAAATGGTACAACACGATAAAAAACAAGTCGAAAAGTCTTAATCGACATACCGTTTTTTACATATCAACGATGTTCAAATTTTATGAATACGAGGGCAACCTTTTAAGTTTTTACAAACGACCACTAGGTCGCGCTATTGAGATGTGTCATTACTATTTTATTACTTATTTAGTAAAGGCCTAATTCAACAACAATGCATAGACGCAACAACAATGCGTAGAATCGCCTCGTTCATACACGCATTAAAGACTATCGTTAAGTACACAAGGCATTTTTTAGAAAATTTTTTAAAACACTATTGGTTATTAAATCATGCCCAAGAGCTTTTTTCACGGATAATTCTCTTACATAATATTCCAGTTCCAAAGGAGATACTGGGTTTTCACAAACAGCTTGTCGTTCTCTTTGGTTCAGCTTATTGACGTATTCATTAGTTTTAGTTACAAATTCTTCGTTGGATTTATTAGTTTTTATGTTAAAAGTATCTTCTAGTTTTTTCGCAAATATTTCACATTTTTGTTCGTCTGTTTCGTACTTATCACCATTCTCCACTATCAATGGTATTATTTGGGGTTTCTTTAAAATCTTTCTAGTTTTTACCATCTCTAGGTTGTAGTTCTTGAAGGTATGTGTGGTACCTATTTATTCTGAGTTGGTCCATTTCTCTTCGCAGTTCGTGAGTTAGTCTGTTTAGGCGAGTTTTTACCGGTGTGTTACGCGCTCTTTGCCATTCTCTTCGGAATTTATTTTTCTCTTTGATCTTATTTAGCAAATAGGTTGGCGTGTGTTCAATTGGTACCTATGTTCCGTTGTCTCGTAACGTAGGATGTTGATTTCTCGTTCAACTTTTGGTAATGAAGCACCATCATAAAAGGCAATTGGTTTGCAGAATTACGTCGTGATCGTGCGTCCGTCAGTGATGAATTTCGTGAAGGTCGACCAAAATCGGTTGTTATTGCAAAAAACATCGATGTTGTGCGCAACATGATTGAAGAAGATCGGCACGTGACTTACAGTGAGGTAGAGGCATCCTTAGGCATATCGGAGACTGCAGTACATTCGATTTTGCATGAACTTTTAGTTGAGCAAAAGATCTGTTCCCGATGGATTCCGCATAATTTGACCGAAGCTCAAAAAAGGCTCGTGTTAATTGGTGTAAGGAAATTCTCAAAAAATTCAACCGGGGAATTGCAAAATTCGTATACAATATTGTAACAAGTGACGAAACTTGGATATATTCGTATGAACCGAAAACTAAGCAACAATCCACTGTTTGGGTGTTCCAAGATGAACCGAATCCCACAAAAGTTGTTCGTTCATGAATCACGTCCAAGAAAATGATGAGTGGTATCCAACAATTTGTTTGCCAGAAGTCATCGACCAAATCAGGAAAAACAACCTAAAACGTCCCATTATTCGTCATCGTGACAATGCCAGCTCTCAAGGAGAAAAATATTGAATTAATGTCTCATTGCCCGTATTCACTTGATTTATCGCCTAACGACTTCTTTGTGTTCCCGAATGTCAAACAAAAAATGCGTCGACAGCGATTTTCATCACCTCAAGAAGCCGTTGAAGCCTTCAAAAACTATGTTTTTGAGATACCAACTTCAGAGTGAAAAAATGTTTCGAGAATTGGTTTGAACGCATGCAAAGTGTATAAATCTTAAAGGCGAATATTTTGAAAAGCAATAAAAGGGATTGTTCCAAAAACATTTTTTTCCTAGTTTTTGTAAAGGCTGCCCTCGTATTTGACGGTAAAAATACATAAGCTGAACTTAATGCATTCGAGCTTGTGTTGTGTTTGGGGTACCTACAAATTTTATTATGTACAGCACCTTTAAATAATCCTGCAAATTGAACAGAGCTGCGAAAAACTGTTCAAACAAGGCCGGGAATTGAAATGAGTTTGGGGGTGTATGTTGATTAAGTCTTTCCGATTTGTTTGTGATACGGACGTCTGTTAAATATTTTATTCATTTTCAATACCCTGTATGGTGATTCATATAGTATGAAATAAACTTTAGCAGCTTGTAGCAAAGGTGATTTTGACGCATACAGGAATACTTGAATAAATTATTCTTTGGTGGAAATTGTTAAATTTATCGAAATAATTTACATTTTTACAAGATTTAACTACAGTCTGAAAGCAATGAAAATTCCTGGCAACCATCTATTCGTAACGGTTTCTTCTTATCCGTTTTCATGCGCTTTGTATGAACAAGTGGGAAAGAATTATAGTTAATGGCATAAAACCGTGTAGTGTAAATGGGAAGCAAAACTATCTAGAGCATAGGTTTGTCATTGAAGCAAGAAAATCGGTGCAATAAAATCGTCCAATAAACAACAAGGTAATTTATGCTACTAAAACTAAGAAAATTGAACATATTATAAAATATAAAAATCAGACACTGACACAGACTTAAAAGTAAAGAAATAAACATTAGCCTATATACGAGGGGTTTTGATAAGTTCTTAGCCTCCTACATAAAACACCACAATATTTCAAAACAAAATTTTATTTATTCAACATAATCTCCTTTAAGACTTATACATTTAGCAGAATGTTCATAAACTAATTCAAAGCCATTAAAAAAAATCTTTGTCTTGTTCTGGAAACCACTCCTCAACGGCACATATTGCTTCGTCATTTATCAAAAATCTTTTACCTTTCAAATGCTTTTTGAGTTTTGGGAACAAATAATAGTCTGACGGTGCTAAATCCGGAGAATAGGACGGATGGTCAACCAATTCAAAACAATTTCATCAATTTAATATAATAAATAAATGCTAAGTCAATTAAATACTTTGATGTTATAGAAATTGTATTTTTAATTTCTGTTTTGTGTTTACGAAAATGCAGCGACGTTCGTTATGTCGATGCATTTTCGTAAATGAAATAGAAATTAAAAATACAATTTCTATAACATCAAAGTATTTAATTGACTTAGCATTGTTC
This sequence comes from Limonius californicus, assembly GCA_014611495.1. Lineage (NCBI taxonomy): Eukaryota > Metazoa > Arthropoda > Insecta > Coleoptera > Elateridae > Limonius > Limonius californicus. The sequence goes on along the minus strand of JABXWE010004551.1, from coordinate 5,269 downwards.
TTTACTGTAGTTCACAAGCACTACCCATTGTTTTTGCGATCATGACTACCTGATAATTGCACGTCGTAACCGCACCCCAAAACTTGGGACAAGCATTTTAAGGCAAACGGTTGCCTCTACGCGTATGAACTAAGAGTACCTTATTTTTGTATTTTCTAATTCTCTTTCAGAAAATAACATAAAATTTTAAAACGTTCTACTAATAACAAAGTTAGAGCTAAAATAAAATTTCAGTGGTAGGTTAAGTGCCTCTTGCGGTCAAGTCTGGTTAATCAAAATAATTGTGTGACTGTACTACATAATGATAAGTATGTGTACCAAATTTGAAAGAAATATCTTTAGATTTGTGGAAATTACAATAAAAAGAAAAAATAAAAAATTGAACTTTAAGGCCCTGTAACTTCTTAAGGAAGGACTTTCTGCCTAAGGTATATTAGGTTTAATCGGTTTATTTTAACCTAAAGAATCTATCACTAAACGCTGGCCCATTCTTTCTGAGACACCCTGTATATATATATATATATATATATATATATATGCTGCCATTGGCTTCTAGGAATTCTTCCGCGTAGCAACTTCTTGGTCCCGGGACCGACCGGGCTGGTTGTCTTGACGACGTTTCGGCAAAGTCACATTTGCCATCTTCAGCTCTTGTCGGATAACTTTCTGCTGGTGCTTCTTGTAATACTACTGTTGACGTTCGTTTCCGCTGGGGCTATATATACTTCTTGACCGTTCTGTGTGATTGCGCTTTGTTGATTTCGAGCTCGGTTGCGTGTGACGGCACCGACTGTGGCTGCAACGTTCTGATTATGTTAAGGTGGTTTTGTGTTTGCTTGCTGGTTTCTATTGTATGTTTATTTTTGTTTGCTTTGCCGAAACTTCGTCAGGATAACCACCCCGGTCCGTCCCAAGACCAAGAAGTTGCTACGTGGAAGAGTTCCTGGAACCCAATCACAGCATACAACACCCGCGGAAATCTCAAAACCAACATATGTATATATATATATATATATATTGTCGGATACCCGTTGGGACCGACTGATTTGAAAGAGATTTTTCTGACACCAGGGCAGCTTTTAACTATATTGGAGGCTCCGTACTCCTATTTGGTAGTAAGATGCTTTGAACTTATAGCAAAAGCACAGGTAAACTGCCACACAATTAATTAATTGAACTTTTGTATAAGTGCAGGTTATACTGCCACACAAAACACTCACTAGAATCCGCTAACTTAGTTTATAAATAAAAATCAGAAGTATAATTACTATCTTTATTTATTACCCAGAAGTACACTGCTTATGGTCAAGTTAGGAACTGAAACTGTAGGATTTCGGGGTTGCTTATATACTGAGTTTTTATCTTAATGGCCAATAAATCTGTCATTAGAAAGGCATAACCTCACATTTATCTAATGATACTAGTTTGTTGTCATGCAACAATATAAAATATAATCATTCTCAGTATCTGCTCTGTAAAATCTGTGGCTTAGTACAAATCACAAATTTTAATAACTTTTTCGACAATAAAAGAACATTTTCTTAAATTCAAAAAAGGTGTAGATGAAAAATAATTATGTGTACTGATTTCTTAAAATTTATTTTTATTGTGCTCACTTAAAATTTAGCTTGTTTTGAAATTTTCAAACCGGACTATAGTAAATCCGGACTGATCGAAGCCGGACTATGCGAGGTATTGCTGCATATACTTTTACTATAAAAAATACCATACACAATTTTTTTTATCTTGGATAAATAAAGTAAAAAAAAAATTAATATTTCTTTTATGTAATATTCGTTGAGTACTCATCAGCTTTTTTAAAGTCTCGGCCCTTGTGTTGTTTTCAAAAGTTCAAACTAAAGGAAACACATCCACCACAATGATTGTGTACCTTTTTATAAAAAAGGGAAATGTAGTCCAGCTGCAATCCGGTTGTAAATTTATTAACGAAGTTAACACCGCAAGCGATTTGATAAGCAAATCCTGTGTGAGGGCACGTTTTGGAAATAAATGGTGCGGTCACAAAATATCCGAGCAAACACCTGAACTTGCGTGCTTCCTTTTCCTTTTCACTCGTTTTAGCAAGGGGATAGACAAAGAAAGCCAGCTTGTAAAGAACCACCCAAACTGGCAAGGACCTAACTAAAATACCACGTAATATATTCAATTTATAAACTGTCATTCATAAAATAGTCCCTGAGCGAACGAATTTCGGTAGTTCGTGGCCCAAAACGCGTCACATTTATTAGAGGAACAATAAAAGGGTCGAATACCACATTTTGTTATTGACAAAGCCGTATGTTCGGAATGTATTTAGAAAATAACGTAGAGGGCAGAAAATGGCCTTCATGGCCACAATAGGAAAAAGAAATGCACTGTTGAACATCATATTAGATTTCACAGGCCTTTTAGGCCCATCGGTTAGTGTCGAGGTAGTGTGAGGCAAGACTTTATGGTTAAAACTATAATTTTACCTTGCTATTTACCTTATCTCTACGCGATTCTGCGTAAAGTCGTTATGCTCATGCGTAATTATACAAAATCTAAAAAATGTTATAGGGTTTATAAGAAAATCAATATTATAGCTGACAATTCTTAGAAGTTATATTATTATTGATTTACGAACTTATATTGACGAATTACCATATAATACTTTTTAATTAGTGCCCAAAATGTTTGCTTGTGTATATCCACTGGCATCATACACACAGTTTGATCTGCGGATCAAGAATAGGCCCCCTTAAAGAGAATGAGAGAGATAATAATAGAACAGTTGCGCTATAAAATATTTATAGATCCAAAATTGAATCTCGTATCATATTCCGCGAGACTACCGTTTAATTTTTTTACACCTAACTTATTTTTTATAAATATTATCATCCTACAAAATGTGTACAAACTTCTATTCCTGCCCTGTTCGGAAATTTAAGAAGTAATAACGTTTATTGGTTTTCAATTCGCATACATAATTTTATACATTAGCATTCTTATACTTAAATATTCAGTATATCCTCGTCAGACCCCTGGGTAACAGGTGTGTACAAAATATTTGAAATTTGGTATTACGCACTAAAGATAAAAATGGTGGGAAATTCCTACGTTGGCTTGTTAGGCAGTATGTCTTGTGTATATACGTAAACAGCAAATTTAGTATTGCCAGTGGTCAGTGCGCACCAAAACACAATGGCTTCATCTAGCAAAACTCCTACATCAGCTGAACAGTCCGAGTTTGGTAAATTTTATTATTTAAGAACCACGCATGTTACTCCAAAATGCATAATAACTAATAAGTAAGGTCTAATCTAACATGTAAATGCAATTTTTGGCTTTAATTGTTTTACTGGATTTACCGCTTACATTATTTTGTACACAAAAGTTGCCATTCGGTCGCAGCTTCGAAACATGTGCAACCGTATTTGTACACTTTTGTAGCCATTTGGACTGAAATTTTATTATTCAACAGAAAGGAAGAGGCCATTAACAGATGAGGAATTGCTGCAAATGTTGGATAATAGTGACTATGAGATTGACGACAGCGATGCAGATCGAGATTACATCCAAGAAACTTCTGAGGAAGATAGTGACAGCACGCTGGAGGACGATGAAGTTGAAACTGTCACTAAAGTGGTTGAAATTTCTACTCAAGAAGTATTTAATGATAATAATACGGTGGTTTCAAATGATGAAAATAATAGGGAAGATGAAGGAGATGCAGTTTCGCTCGATAACTCGGTCATTGCACGTCAAAAAAAGAAAAACAAAAAACCTCGCAAATGCAACAAATTTGAGGGAACTAAAAGGAAACGTTCAACTGTTTCATGAAAAAGCGTAAATAAACCCAAAAGTGGCATGCAGACGCCAAAATGTACTTGGGAGCGTAGAAACGAAATCGAATTTGATTTACCGGTATTTCAAACTGATGTAACTTCGGCAGATACACGAAATCACTGGATACAAATACAGTACTTTTCTGAGCACTACAATGACGAATTCTTTCAAAGCATGGCACAAAAGACCGACATGTTTTATCACCAGCAGCACGGAAAAGTGTTACCAAATACTTCCGCACAAGAAATATGTGTATTTACTGGAATTACCTTGTTAATGAGTACTTTAAAGTTTCCAAGAATTAGAATGTTTTGGACACAAAATTATCGAATTCCTATAATAACAAAGAACATGAGCAGAGATAGATTTTTACACTTCGTATTGCCATCCACGTTACTGATAATTTAGCTGCAACTGAAGGGAAAAAAAAGCAGTGACAAATTATGGCAGCTGCAGCCCATAATAACAGCATTGCTGGCGCAAGGCACGAAACTGCTACGAGAAAAAGCAGTATGTATTGATGAAAAAATGGTACCTTTCACAGGTCACTTCGCAACACGCCAATTCGTACCACGAAAACCATATCCTACGGGCCTGAAGGTGTACGTATTAGCAGGAAACTCTGGGATAACACTAGATCTAGAAGTTTATCAAGGTGCTTCTACAAAACTTGCTGCAGGAACTGGAAAAGGTATTAAGTTAGGAACTGGAGGAAGAGCTGTGTTAAGATTAGTCAAAACATGTCTTCCAGGAACAAATCTTTATTTCGATCGCCATTGTATACCATTGTTGGAAGTTCTCCTTAGTAAGGGAATGTCAGGCACTGGTACAGTTATCAAGAAAAGATTTCCTTCTGTAGCCTTCTCTTATAATGCCAAAATAGGTAAAGGAAGAATAAACGATATAGTGTGAATATGGGTTGGGTCAGAGAAATGAACGAGGTGAGAGACTTATTCAATTCTGCGAAGAAGAGAAAATGATCATCACAAACACGTGGTTTCAATTACCACCAAGACGGCTGCATACATGGAAATCACCTCAAGATAACAGCGAAAAGATAGTAAGGAATCAGATAGGTTATATCTTAATTAATAAACGTTTTAGAAACAGCGTTAAAAGTGCAAAAAGCTACCCGGGAGCTGATGCCGATTCCGACCATAATCTGTTAATAGCGAATATAAGAATAAAACTAAGAAAGTTACGAAAATCCACTCATAAAACCAACATCAATATAAATGTCATCAAAAACTTCGAAGCGAAAGAAGAACTACAATGCAAATTAAACGAGGACTTAAAGAAAATTAACATCAATGAAGCCACGATAGAGGAAAATTGGGATAAAATAAGAAAAACTATAGACGAAATCTCAAAGGAAGTCATACCACCGCATAAAAAAGAAGCAAAAAAAGAATGGATGACAAAGGAAATACTAAATTTATTA
>JABXWE010004550.1:0-44029 GCA_014611495.1 Limonius californicus | reverse complement strand
AGTCATGAAGAAGGAACATCATTTGTCCTCAGCAGCTCAAGGCTTCGCAGCCAAGTTAGCGCCCAGGTACTCCGGTCCCTATACCGTTACCAAAGTCCTTTCCCCTGTGGTGTATCAACTAAAAGATGCAGCAGGAAAGCGGATCCCGCGAGTTCATATCAAAGATCTCAAACCCGCCCATTTGTAAACACACCGAGCGACACCGAATTTCTAACCGTCTGTTTTAGCTCACAACGAAGAAACCAGACGAACCGATACCGGAAGCCCAGGCGAGTTCCGATCCCGAGCCTGATAGTTTCCACGACGAAGAGTTCTTCGCCGAGGTACAGCGCCTATTGACCGAGGAACGACCCGCCGAGGAGCCCTCACCGAGCGCTGACGAGGCTTCGCTCCTCGACCCGTTCATCCTTGCAGCGTACGCTCCACCGGAGCGCCGCATCCCCGTATGGGCAGGAACCGTATGCTGGAGGTGTGGCCAGAGCGGCCATTACCGGGAGAGATGTCGCCGTTCCCGAGTCCTGTTCTGCTCCCGATGCGGAAAGACAGGAAGGATGTCCCGAGCCTGCCCATGCGATAGACCGACCGCCACCCCAACTGCCCCGCCGACGGAAGACATCGTAGTGGTATGTGACCGCGGAGTGCAGTGCGAACTATTAAGAAGTGCTTGACGCTCATTTAAGTGTAGTGGAGACCTCCGAAAAAGATAAATCTTTTTCTTTCCGAAGTAGGAGGGGTGTGTAACGAAGCGTTACTATTTTTTATGTTCATTTCGTCTTTTAGGATTCCGTTTCATTTGTTTACATGCCATTTACCGTTTAGAAATTCGTTAGATTGATTTTTATTAGTATTATTGTGTACCGACCGATGATTTTCCGAATGCACCCCGTATTATTTGCATATTCACCGAAACATGTAAATGTAATTGCTAACCGTTGATTTAATTTACGTTTCATAGCCGCTTAAGGTAATTTGTTTATTATGTGCCGTATCACCGCATGTTGCATTATTGTTATGCTTATCAGAGGCTGTTTTGATTAGATTTCAAACACCGTTTATTTTATTTGCTTTCATTTTAGGAATGTTTATTGATTTATTTGAATACATTTATGTGCCGTTAGATTTATATTTAGAACCGAATAAGATAATTTATTTATTGTACGCCATTTGGCAATTTTATAAATTTATATTTTGGTTTGTTAGCAGGAATAGCTTCCGTTTTATTTTGTACCGATTATTAGAGTTGTGTTTGATTGCCGGTAGCATTTTTATATGATTATTTGACTGTACTAATCACGTCCGAAACCCATAATTTGGTTTATTTGACTTGCATTTACGCTCGAAAATCTGATAATCGCTTCTTCGGCGTAAAGGCAGTGGGGCACCGCGTTGTATCCCACTCTTGGCTAAAATGCGTGAATTGAACCGAATTTAGTAAATACCGTTAGCCGGCGGGTATAAATACAGCCCTTCGAGCATTAAACAGTCAGTTCTTACACTCGACCCAGCTCTTCTAGAAGACCAGCCGACCAGAGAAGTAATCAAGGTACAATCCAACCCCGAGGCACCGTTTGGGTAAGGACTTGTATTATTTCGGCATTGTTTTGATTTCAATCATTTTTGTATACCGTTCTCTCTCTCTCTCTCCCTCTCGCACTCTCTCTTTTTCCACCAACCGACCCCGCACCTTTCCCTCCTTACGGAGTTCACCACCGCTGCGACTGTCCTGAGGTGGTGTTTCTCCGATCCCGTCTCTCTCTCTCCGCCTTACGGCTGCGCTTGACCTGACGTAAGTTTCCCTACGGAATTCACCACCGCTGCGACTGTCCTGAGGTGGTGTTTTTCCGATCCCGTTTCTCTCTCTCCCCTTACGGCTGCGCTTGACCTGACGTAAGTTTTCCTTACGGAGTTCACCATCGCTGCGACTGTCCTGAGGTGGTGTTTCTCCGATCCCGTTTCTCTCTCTCCCCCTTACGGCTGCGCTTGCCCTGACGTAAAGTTCCTTCCGGAGTGCACCGTCGCTGCGACTGTCCTGAGGCGGTGTATTCCACCTTATTTTCTCATCTTGTTAAAGAGAGAGAACCGTTTGTAGTCCGTTCATACCGGGGGTTTGAACCACCAGTTGCCGAAATATACGAGCTCCTATCTCACATACTAGCGTCCTCGTCTGGCAGCTACTGTGCAACTTCCGTACTGTTGTCATAGTAGCTACCGTATTTTGCTACCGTATTGCTACCATATTTTGCTACCGTATTGCTACCGTATTTTTGCTACTGTTTGCTACCATATTTTGCTACTGTATTGCTACCGTATTTGCTACCGTATTTTTTTGCTACCGTTTGCTACCGAATTGCTACTGTATCTGATACCATTTGTTTGTTATTGTTGTTGTGAATGTATGCCTAACTGCCAAATATATGTATTAAACCTTCCTGTTTTGATCATTTACCAACCGAGCAGACTTAGGTGCTTAAGACCGCTTCTCGAGAGTGCAGGTAAATAAAACAGACCCCTGGACACCGACGTCTTCAACTGCAGTTACCCAGGTCTTCGTTATCCATCCCAGGATTGCGAAGCTGTTCCGGAAGAGTAAACTTCGTCACAAATCTGGCGCCCGAGGCAATCTCCGCAATTGCACGTAATAAGCAGACGTGCAATTGACTCCGTTAAGCCGAGTAAAAGTAAAGAGCGTCACAAATTGAAATGTGAGTGACTGGTGTTTCGGTAAGTAAAATGCACTTGGAAGATATTGAATGGCAGTTCAATCTTTACTTTGTGACTTGCGGCTTTGTTGCGGGAAAAATATTACAATTTCTGGTTATATTAAATGCTGTGCGGTTTCCAATAAACTAGAGAGTGCAGGGTCAGACATTGCTTCCACATATTTATACACTGAGTATAATAGAAGTGTGATGAACCTCAAATAATTCCACTATTCATCATTTTAATAAAATTTGCTGTGTAAAATCTATACATATGTAGGTTCGCGTTCGAAAATGCAGCAGTTGTTGTACTGGAAGCGATATCAACTTTATATTTTAACTGGAACTCATAGATAATTTTTGCATGAAGAATTCAGGCGATTCTTTACCAAGTCAGCAATTTTTTGAACCTTCGTATTACCGACTTTAATAAGCTTCATGGATATGTTAATATAGAAATATGTAAATATTCTAATTCCGGGGTTTCAATTATTAATTGCTTTGATGTTGTCACTGTAGTAATTAATATGTTCTAGTAATTATCATTCGGCGGAGCAAGTAAATGCTACACTCAGGCCTTTAAGGCTCATTGTGCAACCGCCGTGGTTAGGGATGATCCTCGTACATACCTGTTGCCAATCTGAAGGCTAGCAACTTGCTGATGGGCTCACTACTTATCCTCCGGCTTTTAAGTGCTTGTGTCTGAGGACTAAGAGCCTAAAACAGGTAGTAAGCATATGGAGGGATTATTCCTCCTACGGAACCTATGACTGCGGTCGTCTACTATCCCCATGGTGTGCAGGTATTTATTGAAGAGGTCACGACCAGTTAAGAGACCGATCACGATTTTAACGTACTTCCTGCTAAGGCTAAGCTGTTTTGTTGCGACTTGGCGGGGGTCCTTGGATAACCAGCTTCGCCTGTCTCATTTCTGCGAAGTTCAATAGCTGTTGAACTGGAATCGGGATCATTTTGTGATTTCCAATTTAGCTTTAGTGTAGGGAATTTTGAGAGCTGACTCCGGGTCAACGAGTGGGTTTTGAGAACTTTCTTTGGCCACGGAGTCTGCCTTCTCATTTCCGTTTATGTCTCTGGAGACCCACAGCACTCTGACCTAATTGTATGAGCCGAGAATGCCTAGGCATGTATTCTTGTACCAGTTTAGAGTACGTTTTGATAGAGCAAAGGGTCATTATAGCTCCTTCGAACACCTGTAGATATGTTTGTTGGCGTAGCCTCGTCGAAAGTTTTCCTGCCTGGAAGGCAGTGGCGGATTTGTCAAGGGAAATAGAAATCTTTGCCTGGGGTTTACCGCCGTCGCTACCCGTCCCTGAACCTTCTTCAGACTTCGGTCTGTCTGTGTACCAGAGTAGGTTAGCCGGTCGGAGTAGATCCTCAGCATAGTTCCAGTCATCCCGGTTGGGTATGACTGTTTCGGAGCAATTCTTGAAGGAGTATGTCAGTGGCATACGGTCACTTTTCAGGCAAATATACAGACATCGCTTACTAAGAAATAAATTCTAATATTCAATATATTGGTTTATTGGAAAAGTAAAAAAGTCAATATTAGTAGCTTCAGAAGCTACTAAGCTTCTAGCTGCTTAATAAATTATTTGTTAGTTTAGATAATAATTTCTCTGAATATCATTTACAACACCCGAAATCAAGCATGTGCTTGCAATTTCACTTTCAGGGTCGTTTTACATGTATGTCCTGTTAGGACGCCCGTGAGGATTCTAAGCAGTGTTCTGCTTAGCTTAAGCAGTTCTGCAACTTTTTTTGAGCAAGGTACATATATAAATGCCTTGCTGTGGTTTAGTCCTGTCTGTTGGCCCAGTAGATGTTGTGCGACTGCAAATCCAGCTTTTATAGCTGCGAATTGCATGTTTTGGTACCACCAGGGCTGGTAGGGACTAGTTTTCTGGGCCACTTGGATGTCAGACAGGATATAGATACGCCTACGTAGTATGGCGTATATTTCGGTATCCATGTACCAGATAAGGCAACCATGAAGAATTTATAGTTGTACGGAGGGTCATTTGCCGATTATTTGCCACGATTTTAGGAATTCTTGCGATTGAATTTGCATTTCAAGGCGGACACGCGGTTCTAATATCATATTTACATCCTTACGTCCATCTTTAAAACGTTTAAACCGTTCAATCACATCAGTAGGACAGGTGTTATTACCGTACGCAGTGTTCAACATTTCTCAAATTTCTATAGTTTTCCTTTATTTGGTTGATTGGTTTGTTCTAATTGGGAGAGATCTAGGACGCAATTTTTCACTCTTTGCACTCAGGCCATATTATGGTCAGTGCAGACCCTAACTGTAAATTTTGCCATTCTGGGGTACTTCCAACCCCAGTAGTGATGATTCTTAACGTGTCACACACCGCAGTGGCACTGGACCTACGGCTTTACTTCTTATCCTACTCGTTCCTACATGGTTGCGCCCTTCACAGACACTAACAGCTGTTCGATTCTTGCTTAACCACACTGTTGGTAAAACTGTGAACTATTACATGCAGATTAAATTTAGTTTATTTCACGTGACTCCAGAACGCAGCGTCCATCTAGGAATAAAACAGTGAAACCTCGTAATTAGCAATTTGGGGACTTCTGTTTCTATCGATTCTAGAAGCCGCTGTCTTTTTCGTATCATGTCTGGTATCGTAAGTCGTAAGGGGTCTTACCAATGCCTTGTTAATTCTTGATTTGGCTTCTTTTAGAATATATTAATTTAAACAGCTGCTACTCTTGGCGCCTTGATTGGTTGTAATTCATTTTCATCATTTGTTGTATTATGGTACTTTAGATCATCCTTATTTTGGGCTAGTAACGTCGCGTCATCTGTATAACAAAGTATTACTGTTTCTTTCTTGTCCATTTTGTATAGTCTCCTTTCTTTATTATTTAGTCCATTACTGCATTAAATAATACAGGATTTATAGTGAGGCCAACATCCGGGGCACAGTGCGTTTGAGGGTAACGAACACGCTGATCGGCTGGCCCGGATGGGGTCCTTGGAGCACCTCTGGGGACCCGAACCAGCAGTGGGCGTACCTCAAAGCTCAATTAAGGCCACTATACTGGACAGACTGAGAAATCTGCAAGTCCAAAGGTGGAAACAACAACCGTTTAGGCAAGCGAGACTTCTCATAGAAGGACCAGCCCAAAAGCAAACACACTTCCTATTCAATCTGGGGAGGAAAGACATCAAGGCCATACTAGGCCTCTTAACAGGCCATGGCCACCTGAACAAACACCTAACGATGCCCTCTGTCGGAAGTGTAAAACAGAAGAAGAAACCTCTATTCATGTACTCTGTCGGTGTGCAGCGCTTGCCACTCTCAGATTCAGGGTCTTCGGGTTCTGGTTTCCAGAACCTGAGGACATTCGAAGAGCCCCACTGAGACAGATCCTGGCCTTCATCAAAAGGTCTGAGTGCTGCACATCTGGGCCCTGTCAATTTAGAAATAGAAATAGAATAGAGACCAACATGATCTCAGTGCAAAGAGATTGTTTGAAAATTGCACCTTAGGTCTCGCCCTTTCAAAGCTAACTAACCCGTGATGTTTTTTGCCCTTGGGATTGGTACTATTGTGCTCTTAGTATTTCCTTTCGGATTCACATTGGTCCTGGTTCCCTGGAGAATCCCAGGACTGCCTTAATGGAAGCCTCTTTGACCATATCGGGTTCTAATTCTGGTGCTCCATCACCAGTGAGGGGAGTCTCCTTTTCCTCTTCAGAGATTCTACATGTTGAGCTGTTCGCTGTCTTCATGTAGGATAGATGTTTTTCAGATTACAATGTTCGGTAAGAGTGCCTGTCAACTATCTTAGTTTCTCCCTTCCTAAATTTAAGAGTTATTTTACCTCTTTGCAGGACGGACCTCTGATAAGAACTTTTGAGTGCCTCAACCCAGGGTGGTCGTTCCAGTAATTACGATGAACTTTTCTTAGCTAGTTTTTGGTTTACTACCTTACCCGTGATGCTATTTTCAGAGATATTTGTATGTGTTAGTAATACGGTACGTTAGAAAACCGCTTAATTGTCATGGTGCCTTATCACATTTTAAATTAATGAAGACGCGCAATTTTGTCCTATATGCGACGGTTATGTGACTTTTACAGGAAATATTTTTTGGTTGTCTTTCTACAATTGTGATTTTTAGAAAATAAGGCTCTTCAATATCTCTCAAAATAATTGGGTTTGCCAGAGCGAGGAAAGCTCCTTTGCTTTCGATGTTGTGCTGGATTTAATGTTAATGCGATCAAACGAACTCGGGAATTATATTCTCGCAATTCCCAGCGTATTTTGCTAAGTATTTACTGTTGTGGTCGCTGTAGATTTGTGCTTACGGCCGTAAATAAAGAATACGTGCTGATTCAGACAAATTTTCTTTGTTTTATACGGTTTTATGTAATTACCTACCCGGGGAACAATTTCCTTATACATTGTTTTGTTTGAATTAGTTACACTTTACTGTATAATGTGAAGGGGAAGAAGTTCATTGTATCATTATTATAATGGAAATAATAGATATACAGGATGAATTTTAAGTGTCTGCGGGAAATTGAGCCCATAACAATTAAGGCCAAAGAACATATAATGGTACTGCTTATTTCTATTTTATTTTATTTCATTTAGTTAATAACTTGTTTTGGTGTTTAATATCCGTTAACTTCGAACAGACTTCCTATTTTTCTCATAGTAGTACCACGAACATTCATGAGTAGCTTCTTACACGCTTTAATTAATCGAAAACACAAAAATCCTCGAGATATCTAGAAGTACCTCTCGTTGTTGAGAAATTGTTTAGTAATTACCAAAATCTTCAATTATACACCAACCAAGCAAATCAATAAAAAAATAATTAGAATAATTCATTGCCCCGAATTATCATGTATGACATAAATACTCGCACAAGGCGATATATATATATATATATATATATTGATGTGTTACAACATGATCTAATTGAGATATCTTATCCTATTGCTAAATTTAATGAACCTATGTTAAGCAACCCTATAAGAAAATAGGTTGTTTAACCACATAAATTTAATAAGTTACAGTATTGTTTGTTTTCGATCATTGGGTTTTGCATCAAAAATAGTATAACCTGTATCCTAGGTAGGTAGCAAAGCTGCTTGTTTTGGTTTATATTCATCTTCAGAAGGCATAGAGGATATTTTTCAACCTTATTTGTGCATTCTTGAGCTGCAATTTAACAAATATGAGTAAAAATGTGATCATTTTGACAGCTTTATATTAAAGTGTAAATTTGAGAATGTTGGCGACCGGGTGGCGCAGTGGGCGAGAGTCCGCTTCGCAACCGGTTGACCCGAGTTCGACTCCCGTTGTGGCCCGAATTTTAATTAATTCGGGAGCAGCGGGAGTGACTCGGTAGCATAGTTTTTCAAGGGTGGGGCATGTTAGACTCGTGCATAGCGCTACGCTCGCTGATCCGAGGTAAGCGGGGTGGGATGAGAATCGTGGAGTTGCTATGGCAACTCCACGATTCTTAAAAAAAAAATTTGAGAATGTAATACTTTTCTTTTGAGAAAGATATGTTTGTAATAATGTCCATATGAATGTAAGGAAGCTTTGTGTTAAATTTGATTAACATTGGACTTGATTTTAATACTTTGTTTATAAGTTAATGTAAAAATATTTGTCAATTTCCAATTACATTACAAAAATGTGCCGAGTAACATATCAAAATGTGTGTAATTTTGTAAGGACACAATATTTTGTTGTAATATTAGTGATAAGCATGTTATTATAATTTACAGATATTCTTAATTAATTTAGTCAATGTTAATGCTTTATTCTGATTGGTGGGGCCCTTTGGGGACACAAAAAGTTGTTTACATGTATTGGGCTGCTAGGTAACTCGATAAAAAGCGACGAATTTTCTCTTGAAAAACAAGTTAGTTGCTATAAATTCTTGGAGCGAAAAGCACGCGTTTCCGCAGCTCTGCAAAATTTTTAATTTTGTGTATTTCTTTAAGTGTTTTAATAATAAAACATTGTGTAAATGTTTAATAACTTCTCAAAGAGTTTTTATGTTACTTACGGTCGAGAATTAATAAAAATTTCGAAAAAATCCAGTTTCGTTGGAAAATAGAAAGTTGGCGTCGGTGTTTTCATTTGTTTTATCGAATTTCAGTTGTTCAAGAGCTGGTCGATAATTTATTGTGGCAAATGGACGTAAACGTCAGTGTAACTTGTTGGAAATTTCAAATCAAATCTACAAGATTTATTAAAAAAATAATAACAATTCCATATACCTAAATTTAATTAAATAAATAATAGAAAAGTACTTCGGAAGTTGATATTTTTAAAATAAAAATAAATAAATTAAAAGAAGAAACTCTAATACGGAATTTTACCTCGAAGCAATTTGGAGGTTAGGAATTTAATATTATTCATACAAGTTTCATAAACTATTAATGGTGCATCCTGATTGGAAAGAAATATTGAGAGCTTAATTTACTTAAGTGTGGCCGAGATTTGGATACAACAAAAAAAACTTCACTTCACTCATTTTATATAACAAGATCCTGGACAACGTGTTGCCTGCGGTAGTTTGTGAGAATTCGTTAGGTGCCGCCGGACCGTTCGCGCCGAAGCTAGCAGATTACAAAATTCAAGATAGGATTGGATTCCACCATAGTTTGCGGTCACATAAGACGAAGGTGATGGAAGGTGGAACGCCGCGGAGGCCATATCTAGGTAAAACAACTCGCGGAAGACCTCAAATGAGATGGGGTGACGATCTGAAAAAAGTAACTAGTTTCAGATGGATAAGAACTGCTCGAAATCGGAAACGTTGGCTTTAATTGGGAGATGTCTATGTCCAAGGATGGGCAACGGAGGGCTGAAGAGGAAGAAGAATACATAATCTAACATATTAACGCCGCCATAGCTGGTCCCAAGCCCGGTTGAGAAGGGAGGAGGGACGCTTTAGTCGGGCTAGCAACCTGCTGAACTGTTTTCACAGAACGCTTTGGATGTTGGGCCGAACAAAGAAACGATTACAGAAAAAAATAATACTCTAGGTAGCTACGTGGAATATCTGATTGTGGACAGTTAATGATTAGGATATAAATAATTATAGAACAAATACGTGCGCTGAAGCGACACCGGAAAGAAAAGACAGATTATATATTAATCTATTTTGGTACAGGAAAACACGAAAACGCAGAACGCGGGAGGACTAGTGATTAACAAAAAGCACATCAATAATATGCTGAATGTTGAATAAGTAACTGGAAGAATATTGTAAGTGGCCATGTTAATGGAAGAAAAATATTATACATCAGATGTAAGCAAAAGCAAAGACCACATAACATATTTCTGTGAAAAACTCGAACCCGGGAACAAAATGTCAACTGAGGAAAAACAATCCGTCTAGGTGGTTTCAATGGTGCATTCGCAGTAAAGGAGAGGTACTAATGACTGTGTTAGAAAAGAACTAAGGATTTACAATACATTCTATCTACAGCTAGAACAGTACAAAATATCGTGGGGAGATACCAGAGAATGTAAGTTAATAATTGATTACTTCATTACCATTACGATTTATGCTGACAGTACCAGACGTACTCACTTTGACGTTAGCCAATGTCAGCAACGACAAAGTATTAATTTAAGCATTTCTACATACATAAATATGTATAATTGTATAGGTCTAAGTCTAACCAATGAAAAGGCAAGGTATTGCTAAGGGCCGTCCTGGGTTGCTTTTATTTTTTAATATTCCTAGTCCTAATAGTATCGGTTTTTGTGATTCATAAGATTACGTAAACTTAGTTCAGTTCAGTTCAGTTCTTCGCCGCCTCCAGTTTAAGGGCCAGGAGTTTATAAACATGATTTTGTGTTTATATATCTTAGATGAGCTATTGCTTTGTAGTTTATTTACGTAATTTTACGTACTGTTTAAAATTTCTTGTAATTTATTGTATTGTTGAATGTTTTTGTTAGTTAAGCTTACCGACTTGCCAGATTTTGATTTTGGCAGGTCTGATCACGTTTCCCAGATATATTAGGCTATTTGAGTTAGAGCTTCAGGATTTAGTTTGGAATATATATTTGATTAGAAAGAAGTCATAAATTGCTTAGGTTTCCTAGTTTCTTCCTATAGATAGATACGAACAGTTGAACGCAAAACAATCATTTTATACTTGCACATATTTTTAACAATCAGTGCTGCATTTAAAAATAGTCACAGCAGTTGCTCTCCATGATTTGTTCTTTAAAATTATTACTTCTGCTTTCCCCTCCTGCAGTATAGCGCTCTGGCTTGACCGAAGGCCCTGTAGGATTTTGCATCGAAGATACATACTTTCCCCGTCTGCAGTTGAGCGCTCTGGCTTGACTTGCGCTTTTGTAGGATTCTGTCTGAAGGTACATCCTTTTCTAACCTACAGTAAAGCGCTCTGGTTTACGCGGCGCTCCTGTAGGGTTGTCCATCGAAATTATATCCTTTCCCCGTCTTCAGTAGACTGATCTGGCTTGACCAGCGCCCCTGCAGGATCTTCCCACGACGATACATCCTTTTCCCGCCTACAGTAAGGCGCTCTAGCCTGACCGGAACCCTTGTAGGATTTTACCTCAACGACATATCCATTCCCCTTCTGCAATACAGCGATTTGGCTTAAAAGGCTCCTCTCTAGGATTTTCAATCGACGATGTACCTTCTCTCCTGCTGCAGTAGAGCGCTGTGGCTTGACCGGCGCCCATGTAGGATCTTCCATCAACGCTACATCGTTCCCCGCCTACAATTGAACGCTCTGGCTTGACCGGAGGCCCTGTAGGATTTTCCATCGACGATACATACTTTTCCCGTCTGCAGTTGAGCGCTCTGGCTTGACTTGCGCTTTTGTAGGATTCTGCCTGAAGGTACATCCTTTTCTAACCTACAGTAAAGCGCTCTGGTTTAAGCGGCGCCCCTGTAGGATTGTCCATCGAAATTATATCCTTTCCCCGTCTTCAGTAGACTGATCTGACTTGACCAGCGTCCCTGTAGTATCTTCCCACGACGATACATCCTTTTCCCGCCTACAGTAAAGTGCTCTAGCCTGACCGGAACCCTTGTAGGATTTTACCTCAACGACATATCCATTCCCCTTCTGCAATACAGCGATTTGGCTTAAGAGGCTCCTCTCTAGGATTTTCAATCGACGGTATACCTTCTCTCCTGCTGCAGTAGAGCGCTGTGGCTTGACCAGCGCCCATGTAGGATCTTCCATTAACGCTACATCGTTCCCCGCCTACAATTGAACGCTCTGGCTTGACCGGAGGCCCTGTAGGATTTTCCATCGACGATACATACTTTCCCCGTCTGCAGTTGAGCGCTCTGGCTTGACTTGCGCTTTTGTAGGATTCTGCCTGAAGGTACATCCTTTTCTAACCTACAGTAAAGCGCTCTGGTTTAAGCGGTGCCCCTGTAGGATTGTCCATCGAAATTATATCCTTTCCCCGTCTTCAGTAGACTGATCTGGCTTGACCAGCGCCCCTGTAGAATCTTCCCACGACGATACATCCTTTTCCCGCCTACAGTGAAACGCTCTAGCCTGACCGGAACCCTTGTAGGATTTTATCTCAACGACATATCCATTCCCCTTCTGCAATACAGCGATTTGGCTTAAAAGGCTCCTCTCTAGGATTTTCAATCGACGATATACCTTCTCTCCTGCTGCAATAGAGCGCTGTGGCTTCACCGGCGCTCATGTAAGATCTTCCATCAACGCTACATTGTTCCCCG
The DNA here is from genome assembly GCA_014611495.1 of Limonius californicus. Classification (NCBI taxonomy): domain Eukaryota; kingdom Metazoa; phylum Arthropoda; class Insecta; order Coleoptera; family Elateridae; genus Limonius; species Limonius californicus. The sequence goes on along the minus strand of JABXWE010004550.1, from coordinate 31,552 downwards.
CCTACAATTGAACGCTCTGGCTTGATCGGTGGCTCTGTAGGATTTTCCATGGACGATACATACTTTCCCCGTCTGCAGTTGAGCGCTCTGGCTTGACTTGCGCTTTTGTAGGATTCTTCCTGAAGGTACATCCTTTTCTAACCTACAGTAAAGCGTTCTGGTTTAAGCGGCGCTCCTGTAGGGTTGTCCATCGAAATTATATCCTTTCCTCGTCTTCAGTAGACTGATATGGCTTGACCAGCGCCCCTGTAGGATCTTGCCACGACGATACATCCTTTTCCCGCCTACAGTAAAGCGCTCTAGCCTGACCGGAACCCTTGTAGGATTTTACCTCAACGACATATCCATTCCCCTTCTGCAATTCAGCGATTTGGCTTAAAAGGCTCCTCTCTAGGATTTTCAATCGACGATATACCTTCTCTCCTGCTGCAATAGAGCGCTGTGGCTTCACCGGCGCCCATGTAGGATCTTCCATCAACGCTACATTGTTCCCCGCCTACAATTGAACGCTCTGGCTTGATCGGTGGCTCTGTAGGATTTTCCATGGACGATACATACTTTCCCCGTCTGCAGTTGAGCGCTCTGGCTTGACTTGCGCTTTTGTAGGATTCTTCCTGAAGGTACATCCTTTTCTAACCTACAGTAAAGCGTTCTGGTTTAAGCGGCGCTCCTGTAGGGTTGTCCATCGAAATTATATCCTTTCCTCGTCTTCAGTAGACTGATATGGCTTGACCAGCGCCCCTGTAGGATCTTGCCACGACGATACATCCTTTTCCCGCCTACAGTAAAGCGCTCTAGCCTGACCGGAACCCTTGTAGGATTTTACCTCAACGACATATCCATTCCCCTTCTGCAATTCAGCGATTTGGCTTAAAAGGCTCCTCTCTAGGATTTTCAATCGACGATATACCTTCTCTCCTGCTGCAATAGAGCGCTGTGGCTTCACCGGCGCCCATGTAGGATCTTCCATCAACGCTACATTGTTCCCCGCCTACAATTGAACGCTCTGGCTTGATCGGTGGCTCTGTAGGATTTTCCATGGACGATACATACTTTCCCCGTCTGCAGTTGAGCGCTCTGGCTTGACTTGCGCTTTTGTAGGATTCTGCCTGAAGGTACATCCTTTTCTAACCTACAGTAAAGCGTTCTGGTTTAAGCGGCGCTCCTGTAGGGTTGTCCATCGAAATTATATCCTTTCCTCGTCTTCAGTAGACTGATCTGGCTTGACCAGCGCCCCTGTAGGATCTTCCCACGACGATACATCCTTTTCCCGCCTACAGTAAAGCGCTCTAGCCTGACCGGAACCCTTGTAGGATTTTACCTCAACGACATATCCATTCCCCTTCTGCAATACAGCGATTTGGCTTAAAAGGCTCCTCTCTAGGATTTTCAATCGGCGATATACCTTCTCTCCTGCTGCAGTAGAGTGCTGTGGCTTGACCGGCGCCCATGTAGGATCTTCCATCAACGCTACATCGTTCCCCGCCTACAGTTGAACGCTTTGGCTTGACCAGCGCCTCTGTAGGATTTTCCCTGGAAATTAAATCCATTCCCCGTCTTCAGTAGAGCGCTCTGGTTTGACCGTCGCCCCTATGGGATCCTCCGACGACGATACATCCTTTTCCCGTCTGCAGTACAACGCTGGCTCTGGCTCTGGCTGTAGGATTCTCGCTCTACGTACATCCTTCCTCTACCTACAGTAAAGCCCTCTGACTTGACCAACGCCCTTGTAAGATTTTCCCTCGAGGTCACGTTCCTTTCTGTTTCTTCTATTATATGCTAATGGAGATGTAAAAAGGGTAGCTAAGATTTCCTTCACTCCACGAGCTAATTTACCAGAAGTTGTTACCCTGACTAGGTTTCCTACAGTTTCCTTACTCTGTACAGGTGGGTACGGGGGGTAAATAATTACAAGTCGGCTCACATCCGCAGTTTTGGGCTTAAGGTGTATTTTATACAACAAATGCATTAAAACCTTAACAGTGTTCTGTTTATTAAGTTCAACTACTTAGATTTTAAACCTATTACTACATAACATATCACACTGATGGTCCGAGACACTATTACATATGAAAGCAACAAATAAAGAAATATAAAATTCAGAAGGAGGCAAGACGAATATATATGTAGAAAACATAACCTCACGTGTGTGTGTGTGTCAAAGTGCTATTAACAACATTAACCTTTTTTTTTCGTCCATTCATACTACCGTTCCCCCCCTGGAACCGCTTTCGCATTACTTCAGGGGGGTGCGGGCGTCCCTTACACACTAACCATTCATGCAACATGCACCCTAAACTTAACTAAGCGAAATACGGTCGCCCCAGTCGGAATTTGAACACCCCGCGGATCGAATGCATTTCGCTGTGGCCTCGAGTGGCAACGCGTTTCCGCACTGTAATATACATATCACATTTCACAGGAAATTATTCCAAGACGGATCTATAGGCTGCGATAATTAATATATAATAAGATCCACGTTCCCTTCTTGTATAACTCCTATGTAATATGTATAATAAGGTATGTATAGTGTTGTTTTTGTTATTTATAATTCAAAGAATATCTTTACCATGGAATACGACATCCAGACTATTTTGTTGATTTAAATATTTCTTTAATATTGTAATTGTAATATTCGTCAGAGTTACTGGTAGATACTATAATCAAATTATGTATATCAATGATAATGTTCTTCTAGTTAAAATGTAAACCTGATTCTAGGAGTGTTTATTGTTGCAAATCTTTAAAGCGGTCGATGCAAGCTTTGCTTTTACAGAGTAGCTGAAATAAATATAAACGACGGACATTGTGTTTAATAAATCAAACCGCTGGTTCCTAGGTTTGTGGTTGGATTTCCGTCACAGGTATCTATGATATGCCTAGGCAATCTACGTCAATACTTCCAAATCGCGTCTAACTTTATGCTTCCCATACCTATAATTAGTATATATAGTATATATATATATATATTTGTCTAAGGCCACCTACGGGCGCTTTTATTGTAACCAATGAGACCATACAGCGACTTTTGGGCTTTAGTGGCACTCGCCCACAAAGCCCTTCATACCATTGAAGCCTTACAGGCACCATGTCTCTGAGCGCTAAAACGACATCAATTAGAACTAAACACAAATGGGCCTGATCTAGACTAATACAATTGTGCATGGTTGCATAAGTGACAAGTGCAATATTAGGAAATTATTGAACAAGTCTTTTCCTCTGGATTTTTAATATTCTGGCGTAGCTACTCATTTTCTGTTTTTAAAGATGAATGGTGTCCCCCAAAAAATTACGGTGCAGTAGAAAAACAAATATAAGTTATAACTACGCATGGGATCTCAAAGGTATTGTGAAAAAAATAATTTTTTAATATTTCTCTAAGGCTTTATCACAAATGAACAACGTTTATTGCAGAAAACAGTTAAATTACGCTACACCAAGGAATCCCATATTAAGCAAGACATAAAATCGATTTAAAATCTTTGGATGTATACAGTCTGTCCGTGGGAACTCGATGGGAACAGTTCACAATAAGTAACATTTTCATTTGTGAATTCTTAATTAAAAATTGTATAGCTGTTATGTAAAAATAAATAAAGCAGTGAAAAGACCCAGGTGTATAAAGAGTTATTTGAAAGTGCATTATTTCAGTTATAGGTTAAAGATAAACTGCAATTAGAAAAGTACGGATACTTACAGGCATCTGTATAACATTTTAAATAACTTCAGGTGTCCGTATGTATCCGTAGTTATTTAAATTTGTTACCGGCGGTGTATTACGGACACCTGAATATTTACTGCGTCAGAGACCAGTTTGCATTGCCTTAAAGATTCCGTAGTTACAAACAGTACTACTGACCTGTACAAATAAATATAGAAGGGGATAGAACAAGGCGTATAAAGATTAACGAGTTGCTTCAAGTTATTCGAAAGTACATTATTCCAGTTATAGGTTAAGATAAACTAAAATAAGAGGGCGTGTCCCGTAATGTACCTAGCATGTAAATGAATTAGAAGTGTACGGATACTTACAGGCATCTGCATAGTATTTATAAATAACTTCAGGTGCCCGTATGTATCCGTAGTTATTTAGATTTGTTACGGGCGGCGTATTACGGACACCTGCATTCTTACTCTACCAAGGACCGCTTTGCATACTAGCCAGTCTACCGCAAAGGTATTTCGGAACTATCCAGAATTACACCTGGATCAGCCAGACTACGTCGAAACTATCCCGAACTACCTGGACAACCTCATAACTATCTTAACACTACGCCATACAACATAAACTATCTCTAAACTATTCCGGTCCTACCCGGACTACTCGAGAATTACTCTTACTACCTAAAATGGCCCCGGTTTATCTCAAGAGTACCCTGACTACGTCAAAACTGTGCCAGAGTATCCGGCCTGTTTCGAAACTACCCCGACTACCTTCAGACTACCCAGGACAGCCCGGAGTACCCAAACTAACTGCAAACTACCTGGCAGTACTCAGCAGACTCTCTCAGCACTGCCCATTATTCCAATTGTAGAATACAGAAAAACTGAAATACGAGAAAGTGTCCCGTAATGTACCTACCATGCAAGTAAATTAGAAATGTACGGATACCTACAGGCATCTGCATAGCATTTATAAATAACTTCAGGTGCCCGTATGTATCCGTAGTTATTTAAATTTGTTACGGGCGGTGTATTACGGACACCTGCATTCTTGCTCTATGAAGGACCGTTTTGCAGACTACCTCAGACTACTGCAAAGCTATTTCGTTACTATCCAGAACTACACCTGGACCACCTGGATCAGCCAGACTACGTCGAAACTATCCCAGACTACCTAAAAATGACTCCGGTTTATCTCAAGAGTACCCTAACTACCTTGATACTACCCAGGACTGCCCGGAGTACCTAGACTAACTGTAATCTATCCGACAGTACCCAGACTACTTCAGGACTACCAAGGTTACCTCACTACTACCCAGACTACCTGCAAACTACCTGGCAGTACTCAGCAGATTATCTCAGCGCTGCCCAGACTTACTTGGTACTACCCAGACTACCTGCAAACTACCTGGCAGTACTCAGCAGACTATCTCAGCACTGCCCAGACTTACTTGGGACTACCCAAACTACTTGAAAACTACCTGGCAGTTCTCAGCAGACTATCTCAGCACTGCCCAGACTTGGGACTACTCAGACTACCTTTAAAATAGTTCGGGACTACGTTAAAAGTACCCAGACAATGCCGGGGCTACCCGCATTACCTTTCTACATGTACACCAAACTGGTTTACCCCTCGGAGTTGCTTCTAGTTGTTTGAGAGTGCATTATTCCAATTGTAGAATACAGAAAAACTGAAATACGAGAAAGTGTCCCGTAATGTACTTACCATGCAAGTAAATTAGAAATGTACGGATACCTACAGGCATCTGCATAGCATTTATAAATAACTTCAGGTGCCCGTATGTATCCGTAGTTATTTAAATTTGTTACGGGCGGTGTATTACGGACACCTGCATTCTTGCTCTATAAAGGACCGTTTTGCAGACTACCCCAGACTACTGCAAAGCTATTTCGTTACTATCCAGAGCTACACCTGGACCATCTGGATCAGCCAGACTACGTCGAAACTATCCCAGACTACCTAAAAATGACTCCGGTTTATCTCAAGAGTACCCTAACTACCTTGATACTACCCAGGACTGCCCGGAGTACCTAGACTAACTGTAATCTCTCCGACAGTACCCAGACTACTTCAAGACTACCAAGGTTACCTCACTACTACCCAGACTACCTGCAAACTACCTGGCAGTACTCAGCAGATTATCTCAGCGCTGCCCAGACTTACTTGGTACTACTTAAACTACCTGCAAACTACCTGGCAGTACTCAGCAGACTATCTCAGCACTGCCCAGACTTACTTGGGTCTACCCAGACTACTTGAAAACTACCTGGCAGTACTCAGCAGACTATCTCAGCACTACCCAGACTTACTTGGGACTACCCAGACTACTTGAAAACTACCTGGCAGTACTCAGCAGACTATCTCAGCACTGCCCAGACTTACTTGGGACTACCCAGACTACTTGAAAACTACCTGGCAGTACTCAGCAGACTATCTCAGCACTGCCCAGACTTACTTGGGTCTACCCAGACTACTTGAAAACTACCTGGCAGTACTCAGCAGACTATCTCAGCACTACCCAGACTTACCTGGGACTACCCAGACTACTTGAAAACTACCTGGCAGTACTCAGCAGACTATCTCAGCACTGCCCAGACTTACTTGGGACTACTCAGACTACTTGAAAACTACCTGGCAGTACTCAGCAGACTATCTCAGCACTACCCAGACTTACTTGGGACTACCCAGACTACTTGAAAACTACCTGGCAGTACTCAGCAGATTATCTCAGCGCTGCCCAGACTTACTTGGTACTACTTAGACTACCTGCAAACTACCTGGCAGTACTCAGCAGACTATCTCAGCACTGCCCAGACTTACTTGGGACTACCCAGACTACCTGCAAACTACCTGGCAGTACTCAGCAGATTATCTCAGCACTGCTCAGATTTTCTTGGGACTACTCAAACTACCTTTAAAATATTTCGGGACTACGTTAAAAGTACCCAGACAATGCCGGGGCTACCCGGATTACCCTTCTGCATGTAAACTAAACTGGTTTACCCCTCGGAGTTGCTTCCAGTTGTTTAAAAGTGCATTATTCCAATTGTAGAATAGAGAAAAACTGAAATACGAGAAAGTGTCCCGTAATGTAGCTACCATGCAAGTAAATTAGAAATGTACGGATACTTAGAGGCATCCGCATAACATTTATAAATAACTTCAGGTGCCCGTATGTATCCGTAGTTATTTAAATTTCTTACGAGCTATGTATTACAGACACCTGAATACTTACTGTGTCGAGGACCAATTTGCATTTCCTGCACGATTTAGTAGTTACAAACAATGCTACAAAAATGTTAAAACAAATAGAGAAGAGAATAGAGCTAGGCGTATGAGAAGTAAACCACTTGGGAAGTTTGGTGTACATGTAGTACGGGTAATCCGGGTAGTTCCTGCATTGTCTGGGTAGTTTTAAAGTAGTCTCGAATTAGTTTCAAGGTAGTCTCGAATTAGTTTCAAGTTAGTCTGCATAGTCAAGTCTGGACAGTGCTGCGATAGTCTGGATAGTGCCAGGTAGTCTGGACCGTCCTCAGGTAGTCTGGGTACTGTCGGATAGTTTACAGGTAGTCTGGTTATTCCGGTCAGTCCTGGGTAGTCTGAAGGTAGTATTGAGGCTGTACAGCTCCGGGATAGTTTTGATGTAGTCTGAGTATCCTGAGATAATCTAGGTAGTCCGACGTAATTTTTAGGTAGTTTGGGTAATTCCGGAGCAGTCTGGGTAATACCGTGGTGGTTTGCAGGTCGTCTGGGCAGCCCAGCTAGCCTGGAGCAGTTTCGACGTAGTGCGGGTGGTCCAGGTAGTCCCGGAGTAGTCCTGGATAGTTCTTAAACAGTTTCAAAGTAGTCTGTAAGGCTGTCCAGCTCCGGGATAGTTTTGACTGAGTAATTTTGAGATAATATAGGTAGTCCGAGGTAATTTTTAGGTAGTTTGGGTAATCCCGGAGTAGTCCAAGTAATATCGTGGTAGTTTTCGGGTCGTCTGGGCAGTCCAGCTAGCCAGGAACAGTTTCGACCTAGTCAAGGTGGTCCAGGTAGTCCCGGGGTAGTCCTGGATAGTCTCGAGGTTTCTGCATAGTCCAAAAGCAGTCCGGCCAGTCCAGGATTGTTTAAACGTAGTCTGGGTAGTGTCGGGTTAGTCTTGGGTAGTCTCGGGATAATTGCGAGGTAGTCCGGGTAGTTTCGGGGTAGTTTAGAGGTAGTTACAGGTAGTCTGGGTAATCTTTAATATAAGGTAGTTTAGTGTAGACAGTTTCTTATCGTTGTTTACTCCTCCAGCAACTCTCATACGCCTATCTCTATTCCCTTCTTAAGTTATTTTTACATGTCGGTAGTATTGTTTAAAGCTACGAAATCGTCCAGGAAATGGAAATTGGTCCTTGACACAGTAAGAATTCAGGTGTCCGTAATACACCGCCTGTAACAAATTTAAATAACTACGGACGCATACGGGCACCTGAAGTTAATTATAAATGTTATGCAGATGCCTGTAAGTATCCGTACACTTCTAATTCATTTGTATGCCAGGTACATTACGGGACACGCTCTTGTATTATAACCAGAATAATGCACTAATAACTTAAAGCAACTCTTTATACGCCTTATTCTATTCCTTTACATATTTATTTGTATCTGTCAGCAGTACTGTTTGTAATCACGAATCACAAACTGGTCCTTGACACAATAAATATTCAGGTGTCCGTAATACACCGCCTGTAACAAATTTAACCTAAAGTTATTTATAAATGTTATGCAGATGCCTGTAAGTATCCGTACATTCGTAATTTACTTGCACGGTAGGTACATTACGGCACTTTCTCGTATTTCAATCTTTCTGTATTCTAGAATTATTGGAATAATGTACTTTCAAACAACAAGAAGCAACTCCGACGGGTAAACCAGCTTGGTGTACATGTAGTACGAATAATCCGGCTATAGTCTACCTGGAAACTACATGGCAGTACTCAGCAGACTATCTCAGCACTGCCTAGAGTTACTTGGGACTACTTAGACTACCTGCAAACTACCTGGCAGTACTCAGCAGACTATCTCAACACTGCCCAGACGTACTTAAGACTACTCAGACTACCTGCAAACTACCTGGCAGTACTCAGCAGACCATCTCAGCACTGCCCACACTTACTTAGGACTACCCAAACTACCTGGCAGTACTCAGCAGACTATCTCCGCACTGCCCAGACTTACTTGGGACTACTCAGACTACCTTTAAAATATTTCGGGACTACGTTAAAAGTACCCAGACAATGCCGGGGCTACCCGGATTACCCTTCTGCATGTACATCAAACTGGTTTACCCCTCGGAGTTGCTTCTAGTTGTTTGAAAGTGCATTATTCCAATTGTAGAATACAGAAAAACTGAAATACGAGAAAGTGTCCCGTAGCTACCATCCAAGTAAATTAGAAATGTACGGATACTTAAAGGCATCCGCATAACATTTATAAATAACTTCAAGGTGCCCGTATGTATCCGTAGTTATTTAAATTTCTTACTGGCGATGTATTACAGACACCTGAATACTTACTGTGTCGAGGACCAATTTGCATTTCCTGCACGATTTAGTAGTTACAAACAATGTTACGAACACGGAAAAATAAATAAAGAAGGAAATAGAGCTAGGCGTATGAGGGGTAAACCATTTGGGAAGTTTGGTGTACATGTAGTACGGGTAGTCCGGGTAGTCCCCGCGTTGTCTGTGTAGTTTTAAGGTAGTCTCGAATTAGTTTCAAGGTAGTCTGCATAGTCAAGTCTGCGCAGTGCTGAGACAGTCTGGGCAGGGACAGTCCTCAGGTAGTCTGGGTACTGTCGGGCAGTTTACAGTTAGTCTGGTTACTCCGGGCAGTCCTGGAAAGTCTAAAGGTAGTATTGAGGCTATACAGCTCCGGGATAGTTTTGACGTAGTCTGGGTAATTCTGAGATAATCTAGGTAGTCCGTGGTAATTTTTAGGTAGTTTGGGTAATCTCGGAGTAGTCCGGGTAATATCGTGGTAGTTTGCAGCGTCTGGGCAGTCCAGCTAGCGAGGAACAGTTTCGACGTAGTCTGGGTGGTCCAGGTAGTCCCAGGGTAGTCCTGGATAGTTCCTAAATAGTTTCAAGGTAGTCTGTGTAGTCCTGATGCAGTTGATCTACTCCGGGGTAGTTTCGAAGTAGTCTGGATACTCCACGTAGTCCGAGGTAGTACCTGGATAGTTTCGAGGTACCCTGCGTAGTCCGAAAACCGTCCGGGATGGTTTAAACGTAGTCTGGGTGGTGTCTGGTTAGTCCTGGGTAGTCTCGGGATAATTGCGAGGTAGTCCTGATAGTTTCGGGATAGTTTTGAGGTAGTCTGGGTAGTCTTTAATATGAGGTAGTTTAATTTAGGCAGTTTCTTATCGTTGTTTACTCTTCGAGTAACTCTCATTCGCTTAGCTCTATTCCCTTCTTTGTTTATTTTTATATGTCCGTAGTATTGTTTGAAGCTACGAAACCGTTCAGGCATTGCAAATTGATTCTTGATACAGTTAAGTATTGAGGTGTCCATAATACACCCCCCGTAACAAATTTAAATAACTACGGATACATACGGGCACCTCCAAGTTATTTACAAATGTTATGCAGATGCCTGTAAGTATCCGCACACTTCTAGTTCATTTGTATGCTAGTTTATCTTCAACATATAACTGGAATAATGTACTTTTGAATAACTTGAAGCAACTCTTTAATATACACGTTGTTCTATACCCTTCTATATTTATTTGTACATGTCAGTATCATTACTGTAATTTCGCAATCGTTAGGGAAGCACAAATTGGACCTTGATACAGTAAGTATTCCAGGTGTCCGTAATACACCGCCCGTAACAAATTTAATAACTACGGATACATACGGGCACCTCCAAGTTATTGATAAATGTTATGCAAATGCCTGTAAGTATTCGTACATTTCTAATTTACTTGGATGGTAGGTACATTACGGAACACTTTCTCGTATTTCAATTTTTCTGTATTCTACAATTGGAATAATGTACTTTCAAACAACTAGAAGCAACGCCGAGGGGTAAACAGCGATAAGAAACTGTGCACACTAAACTAGCTCATATTAAAGACCACCCAGATTACCTGTAACTACCTTGAAACTAACTCGGAACTACCCAGACTACCTCGAAGAACCCCAGGACTACTTGCTATTACCCAGACTACATCGAGAATATCCCGATACTACCCAGGACTAACCCGACACTATCCAGATTACGTTTAAACCACCCCTGACTGCTTTTGGACTACGCGAGGTACCTCAAAACTATCCTGGGACTACGTGGAGTACCCAGACTACTTCGAAAGTACCTCGAATTAGCTGCACTGCCTCAAGACTACCCAGACTACCTTGAAACTATTTATGAACTATCCAGGACTACCCCGGGACTACCTGGACCACCCAGACTAGGAAACTGTTCCTGGCTAGCTGCACTGCCCAGGCAACCTGCAAACTACTCCGATAATACCCGGACTACTCCAGGATAACCCAAACTACCTAACAATCACCTCGCACTGCCTGGATTATCTCAGGACTACTCAAACTACGTTAAAACTATTTCAGAGTAGCTTGACAGCCTCAATACTACTAATAGTAAAACTAATTCGGGACTACCTTAAAACTACTTAGACAACGCCGTGATTACCCCTGCTACATGTACACCAAACTTCCCAAGTGGTTTAACCCCCGGGGTTGCTTCTAGTTGTTTGAAAGTACATTATTCCAATTGTAGAATACAGAAGAACTGAAATACGAGCACGTGTCCCATAATGTACCTGCCATGCACGTGAATTAGAAATGGACGGTTACCTACAGGCATCCGCATAACATTTTTAAATAATTTCAGGTGCCTGTATGTATCCGTAAATATTTAAATTTGTTACAGGCGGTGTATTACGGACACCTGAATACTTACTGCTTCAGAAACCAATTTGTGATTCGTGATTACAAACAGTACTGCTGACAGATGCAAATAAATATGTAAGGAAATAGAATAAGGTTTATAAAGAGTTGCTTCAAGTTATTAGTGCATTATTCTGGTTATAATACACGAGAGCGTCCCGTAATGTACCTGGCATACAAGTGAATTAGAAATTTAGGGATACTTACAGGCATCTGCATAACATTTGTAAATAACTTGGAGGTGCCCGTATGTATCTGAAAAATTCTAAATGAGGGCCTGTCCCCAAAATCGGCTACTCCGCGGTTTTGAGGCGGTAACCGTTGCGCAATAATTATATAGCCGAGCGTGGCCATTCACTACGGTCTTGTTAAGTGATAAAATTCTGTATCTAATAATGTTTAAAAAAATTAAGATTGTTATTGAAGAAGGTGTTATTTTTGTAGTACTTAGTGATGTTTATTGTTTTCTGTGATTAAAAAGTGCATTGTTTTAAAATGCACCAAAAAGTATTTGTCAACCAACAGCAATTTTAAAAGGTAAGTACATTTTGGTGTGTTAAATTAAACGATATAAAATTGGAAAATCCAGGCCGATGTCGTAAAATGGTTAAGAGTTAATACCAATATGGGGACTTCCCCTACAAAGAATCTCTTTGGCATTGGTATTTTGGGGTACAATAAATCCATTTAAGGTTGGAGACTTGTGGAATTTGATGAAGGGGGGTATTAAGAACTTTTTGGCAGTATTCGGTAATAAATTAATAATAAGGGGTTTTGCACAACGTGTTTATTATACCTGCGATCAAGCTGACGTAGTCTTTTTTAATGCAATATTTGGCGGGCCCGTTTACCATTATCTGACTATTACAAAAATCGATAGTAACAATGATGAACTCCTGGAAATACAACAAGTATGGACGATAATGAAAATTACTAGAAAATTGAAAATCATGGTGAAACGATTTAATGGCCAATCTAAAAATTTAATTTTAGATGTACTGCTGTGTCGTTTTGGTTTTGAATAATTACACCTAATGTATGAATTAGAAATTGTGACAGTTTATATATTCGCTGGCATAATTATCCTTACATCCGGACTTATTATGTGAAATCGAATATACCGGGTGTCTCAACAGTCTGTATTTCTTTGATAGCGACTTTAATATTAAAAATATCGCAAAATGGAATAAAAAAAAGTTATAGGAAATTTTGCTCTGCACAATTTAAAATTATTTTTAAATATACAGGGTTTACGGCCTAGACGGGACAAACCAAACTTGTGTTTTTTTTTAATGAAACCCCCTGTATATTTTTCATTTTTTAAGTCCCTGTTGATAAAGGATTATAACGATATAAGATTGTAGGGGTCTAAACCTTATAGTTTCTACGTTATTCAATTGTTTATATAAAATTTTGGCCAAGTTTGTTGCTATGTTATGGTGTAATAACTAACGAAGCTAATTAGTTCCAATTTGGTGAAACCTTTTATAGATGTCTAGTCTTTAAAATTATTTGGTCAGTTGAAACGTAACTCCACGTATTATACAGGGAGATCGCTATTCGCAAATTGAATGATTTCTCAATTTTTTTAAATGGAACACCCTGTATATTATTTCATAACTGGAAATTCCATTAAATGAGCTTTCATTTGATACAGGATACTGCATGTCTAAAGTTGATAGTTAACAAGATAGTAACGAGTTTATTGTTAATTGATTATTTTTTCCAATTTTGATGTAATACTCGATGTTTTTTCACTTTCAAACGGCTTTCCAACGCAAAACCGATTGCATTTGTACCTCTAAGAAGGCATTTAATGTGTTGAATAAGAAATAATAAGTGAAGTCTTTTCAAGAAGTGATTCGAGTGTGTCTTGCCACTTTTCGAACTTGAAATAACTCTCTACTGTCTAGTAAGTAATTAACGAAAATTAATTTATTAATTAAAGTCGCTATCAAAGAAATACAGACCGTTAGGATACCCGGTAGATGCAAAAAGTAACTACAAAAGTAACATTCTTCTGCTTTATGACTTGGTGTATTTCCAGAACTATAGTATTATATCCGAATTTTTTATTTGTTTTCCAAATGTTAAGATTTTTGTGGAAAAATACACTTTAAATAAATTCTATATTCTTTAAACATACTTGCGAACTAGCCCATTATATCTTGTGTGATACAAATATTTAAATCAACTATAGACAATCGATGCAATTATAGTATCATTACTGTTACAGGCTGCCAATGCAAATAATGATCAACTAATGATCAACTAATGATCAACCAACGGAAAAAACTGACCAAAACACGTTTAGCATCTTTAATAATTACTCCTGCTGCGGCTGAACTTATTTCTCGCCACAAAAGAAAACTTCCCTCTCAGTTAGATCCATTCCATGTCTCTAACGGTAGTATAGCTATGGAGGAGAAACGTGAGCTGATGGAAACGTTTGAGATGAATCAACAGGAAAATAACCAACCAATAGAAATAGAAAATTTTGATAATAAAGATGATCCTGGAATCAGCCCTGGTCACGCTGCAGATTTGTGGTTGGAACAGTATGCAAAATACGCGCTGAAAGAATCTTCTGAAAAAGAGACTAAAATAACTTCTACCCCTTTTAGGATGGGTCCAGTAAAACATGCAAGACGACGCTTATTTAGTGTTGATAAATCTTGTGAGTTTTCTACTTGGGTGTTTCAACTTAATAATTTCAGTGATTACATTATAATTTTAAATTTTATTTTAGATGATGATGGTTCAAATTCGGGCTTGGTTCAAAACTACAACAACGAGAATCAAGAACAATTTTTGGTTGTTCCCTACGTACCTGAAGCTAAGCTCTCCTCCAACAATAACGATTCAGATCCCGATTACATTCCCGATTCCGATGAACAAGAAAGCGTTGTTCCCCATTTAAAGCACGAAACACTTGATAAGAACAACAAAAATTCACCATTTAATGTGGTTCTACCTGAGGACACTGAGAACCCCTTAGTAAATGACAAACCATCTACGTCATACGGGCTAAATCAGAATGATTGTACCATTAACAAACCTTATGTGGACACTCGGTATGTGGTGTTGACTTCTTACTGATATGACTCCGGTTTTTTGCGATTTTCATTCTGTACGATATCATTAATTTCTAGAGGCTACCAGACAATGTCGAAAGATTTACAGGTGGAATTTCAGCAACTAGTGCCAGCAGTGAAATATCCCTCGTATGAAATCGATGCCGAAGAGAAAGTTCCAGTTTCAACAGGCGGGAGACGTACTAGACGCCACTTTTGCACATTTTGTAAAAAGGAATATGCAAGATTGCCGATTCACTTAGAACGAATGCACAAAGATGAATCATTAGTTAAAAAGCTGACATCATACCCTAAAGGTGTGTATATCTTTTTTTCAAACCGCTTACCACACTTTTAGCCATTTACGATTTACCCTTCTTTTCTTTACTTATTCAAATAAATAAAACGAAATTTCGAAATTTTTGGAATTGGAATAAATATCTGTGTATAGTACTCTTTATATAAATTTAGATTCAAATGTTGTCACAGCGAATACAAATTATTTGATAAGGGTGCTTTGATGCATATAGTATGGTTCTTTTGAAGTCAGATACTACTTTTACAATAAATAACTCAATTTACATGAGATAGTACTATTTGGAGTGTGTGTTTCGTTTAAACCCAGTGTATGAACGTTTATCAGAGAGCGTTGGAATTAATCGAAGTTTTATCTTAATAACTCTCATTTACGCTATAACATGTAACAGAAATTATTCTATATTTTGAACAGGACACGAGGAACGTGTAGGGTTGCTGGCATTGATCCGGTTGCAGGGTGAAAAAGAATTCAATCGAAATCGCTCCATTAATCGAGGCTATTTAAAAGTAGCCAGAAGACCAAAGGGCGAAGAGTCACATAACGCTGTCAATTACACCCCTTGCCCTGATTGTGGTAGACTTTTACAAAAGCGTAGATTGTATAGGCACCATGCGAAGTGTTTTGTTAGACCTAGTGGTAGCAGTCACGATCGTGCTCTTCAAGTACATAGCAAACGTTTTAGAGAAAATATTCATAGCGATGCAAATATTATTTTAAAACAACGCATCTTTCCTATTTTGCGAGATGACAAATACACTAGGGCCATTCGGTTTGACCGAGCAGCTATTGTGTATGGTAATATTATGGGACTTCGGTACTCAACTTCAACTCATCACGATAATATGATTCGAAGCAATCTACGTTTACTGGGAAAACTTATTTTGACAGCGAAAAAGTTCAATAGTGCTGTTACCGATATCGCTTCTTTGTTTAGGCCTTTGGTAACTGATACTGTTGTTGAAGCAATCTTGGAAATAGCAGGCTTTAAACCTCTTCAAGGGATTTATCGGGCTCCATCAACTGCCGCTTCATTAGTTGCATTATGCAAAGTCACAGCGGAATATTGGAAATCCAACTGTGTGAAAAGGGAAGATTACACTGGTGTTTCCCAGACCGATGAATTTATCTTGGTGTTTAAAACTGAAGTTTCTCGCTATATAAATAAAACTGTTATAGAAAACCGGACCAAGTTACAACGACAAAAAACTATCCAAATTCCTGATGCGCATGATCCTGAATTACTAACCCGTCATGTGAAGCATGGATATGAGCGGTGTACTATGGAACTTAAATCCGCAAATAAATTTAACTTTAATACATGGAAGAGTTTAGGATCTTATCTTATTGTAGCACTAATGCTGTTTAATAGAAGACGGCCGGGCGAGGTTGAGAGGATGGAGCTAGCGGATTATGCTAATATCATAGAAATAGATGCAAAACAACCAGAATATGCTCACCTGGAACCAGCAGAAAAAAAACTGGCAGACACGTACAAGCTTTTCGCAATTCGTGGCAAACTTAACCGAAATGTACAAATTCTAATGAACCCCAAAATCAAAAGATCTTTGCAACTATTTGTAAATTATCGAAAAGAAGCTGGGGTGAGTGACGACAATCCCTACATTTTTGGATTGCCCAGTAGCGACACTCTATACCACAAATATTTAAAGGCAGCTAAATGCATGGAAGTTTTTTCTTCACAATGTAATGCTCAAAGGCCAGATCTACTTCGCCCCACAGTATTAAGAAAACACATGGCAACTAGAATTGCAGCTTTAGACTTACCTGAGAATGATGTCTGTGATTTAGCTAATCATATGGGCCATGCTGTTGACATACATAAAGGGATATATAGACAAGCAACTTTGAAGAGAAACGTTGTAAAAGTTACTAAAATGTTGAAACTGGTTCAAGGGGATCCCAGAGCCGATGAATCATCCGATGATGCAGATGCAATAACGGATATGGATCAACCATCTACTAGTAGTGCTGTTCCACGTAGTCCCTCCTCTACAAGCAATGTGCCTCCCCAAACTAGTGTACTTGTTAGCCCTCGTTCTACTGCACTGTCGCCAACACATACTATGTCACCACCAATTGAAACATCTGGCACATCGCCAAAAACATTATTATCCTCTTCTATTAAAACTGGTAAAGTCGCTATTGTAGATAAATATACCTGGTGGCCCAACGGTCTACATGTGTGAAATGTTTTCTTTATTTGTATCACTAGAAAAGTTTAAACAGAAGAGGTTTTGTATTCACTTGTGTGCGTAAAGATTGCAAGTTATGTATACAGGGTATCTCTTGGCTATGTACAACTTAGGTTGTTTAAATGGCTCGTTATGTGTTTTTTACATATTTTTTTTATGCAATTTGTGGTACCTACCAATCTCTAAAAAAGTATGAGTAACAAGTGTTGCACATATTAAAACAAAAAAGAATTTACTACATATTTCTGAAAATAGGTTTAATATTTATTTTTTTATATTAATCTGTAAAATAAGTCACAAAACAATTGAATGGAGGATTCAACAGAAGAAGCAACATCTGTGACATTGATTTAAATTATCTTGTTTGTTTCTTCTGCTTTTTTGTCTAGTATAATTTATATTATCTGTAATTTTGAAATATTAACATAAATGAGAAAACTCAATATAAAATGATTTAAAGCAAAAACAGGGAAGTATTACATGAAATCTTAAATTTAATAATTGCTGTATTAAATATTTCATGGTGTATCAGTTTAATATAAAAAATATTTATTAAAACGAACTTCAAGATCGCCTAGTAACAGTAGTAACTTATTATTATCTCAGCGAAACTATTGCCTATATTGTATTTTATAAATAATATAATTGTCCGGCATAATGAGTAAAAAAATCCATAGTGATATAAAAAACTACATGCCTATTAACATGAGACACCCCGCGTACATCAACTTGTTGCTTTTAATGTGTCACCTGAATACAGGGCATTTATTACAACTTGTTTTCAATACTATACAAATATTCCAAATATACAGACCGTTGGACCACCCACTACAGTTACATTTGTATTTAAGGTATTGATATTGTATAGATGATTACATGGTATTAATGACTGTAATATTTGAGGTTCGTCTCCAATGAAAGGCTGGAGTATTGCAGAAGAAAGAGCAGCTATGAAGTTTTACTTACAACATCAGTCGTTAAATGATGGAACTCCTACATGCAAGGATTTAGAGACCGCTTTATCTACCATTCCAGAGTTACGGAACAAGTCTTTACCAGCCCTCAAACTATTTTTCGACAATACTTTTAATAGACAACCTGCTTCACCACCTAAGCAGAAATACAAGGAAGCCAATTCCTATGAACCAAGGGGTAATCTTAAAATTTCACATTATGTAGCTGTATTCAGATAGGCCTAGTAAACAACACACATGGGATAGTAAGCAGAAATAGTGCATATCACAAAAAATATCAATAATGTGGCAATACAAAAATTCATACAATTATTATTTGTTATAAAGTCACTTTGATGGTGTAGCAAGTTGTATCCTTTCCGAGGGAGTGGGTGGTAGAAGTAACAGATTATTTTATAAAGATGTACTTTTTCATTTTAAATGACGCTAACGTACAATGTATTTACAGATGTACAACAACGAACTAGGTGGACGGCAGCTGCCAAGGCAGCACTACATACTGCATTTAAAGAACAAATAGCTAATGGTGTCCTGCCTTCCGGACTGATGGTACAGCATGCTATGAGGCAATACTCCCCCTTGCGGGGACGAACTGTTGCTTGCATAAAATCTGCAGTATCCAATGTGCTCCTGCGTGATTGCAGGCTACAGGAATATCAAAATAAAAAGAAGTCAAAACGTAAACGTAGCAACCGTAGCTCCGATTCTGACGATTTGTAATTTGTATACTATTCTATATTACACAGGGTGTTTCGCAAGTACGTATAAAAACTAAAGGAGATTCCTTGGGTTATTTCATGAAGAAAAGTTTATATAAAGATATGTCTAAAAATGCATTGTAAGGGCGCTACGGCCCTTTGAAGGTACCTTAAGAAAACTAGTTTTTCTAACAGAACTTCAAAACGGCGCAAGATAAAATTTTGAAATTTCATATTTAGGCATTGCTCATCTAGTTTAATGTTTATGTTTAATTTCGTTTCTATACATGTACCAGAAGCGTATCATATTGGGGGGTCGTTCATTATTTTTTTCGATATTTTTTACGTCGTTCCATTTTTTAAATCCTAGTCTTAAAAACAATATTCTCTATACAATACTAGAATATACAAAAAAGTAAGTGGATTAACATAACCGGTTTCGAGATGTTTCAATTTTGATGTAAAATCAAGTAGCCATGAAAATTTGGGTACTTCATAATATGTGGATTAAATTCTCAGGGTAGATTAAGGACATAAAAACAATAAAATAAGTTTATAGCAACATGGGTCCTAAAACGCTTGATTACAGAGTTACAGCACTTTTTGGGTGTTTGCTATAACTCTGCAACAAAGCGTTTTAGGGCCCATGTTAATCTGAACTTTTTTTTATTGTTTTTATGTCCTGAATCCACCCTGAGTGTTTAATTCACATATTATGAAGTACCCAAATTTTCATGGCTATACCTACTTAATTTTACATCAAAATTGAAATATCTCAAAAACGGTTATGTTAATCGACTTATAACAAGAGTACATTTTTTGTGTATTTTAGTATAGAGAATAATTATTGTAATTTTTTTTATATATAATAAATTTAAAATAATAGAGAATAATATTTTTAAGACTAGAATTAAAAAAATGGAACGACGTAAAAAATATCGAGAAAAATAATGAACAACCCCCCAATATGATACGCCTCTGGTACACATACGGAAACGAAATTAAACATAAACATTAAACTAGACGAGTAGTGACCAAATATAAAATTTCAAAATTTTATCTTACTCCGTTTTGAAGTTCTGTTAGAAAAACTAGTTTTCTTAAGGTACTTTCAAAGAACCGTAGCGCCTTTACAATGTATTTCTGGACATAAGTTTATATGAACGTTTCTTTATGAAATAACCCAAGGAATCGCCACATTAGTTTTTGTACGTACTTAAGAAACACCTTGTATTACGTACATACAGGGTGTTTTGAAATTTGCGCACATGGACTGTAGGGCGGTATTCCGTATGTTATTTTAAGAAAAAAAGTTCATATGGACATTGTTTCGAAAACGCTTCGTTACGGAGTTACAGCCCTATAAAGTTACACCTATCTGATCACTTTTTGTTTGATAACTTTGAAAATAGTTGCATTAACGTTTTGAATTTTTTTGTGCTGGTATTATTAATCTACGGTAATGTTTACGCTTAATTTCACTTTGATACATGCACCAGAGCTGTATCATACGGGGGGAGGGGGGTCGTGCACTATTTTCTTAGATATTTTTTACACCCTTTGACTTTTTTAATTTTTTTCTTTAGATTATTGTTCCCCATATACAAATACACAAAAAATTATCTTTGTGTTTTTTTGTATGATGCACTGTTTTCCAGATAATTAAATTTTTATAAAATATCGAGTTGCCATGAAAATTTGAAAACTTGGGAGTATGCAGGAAATCAAAACAATTGGAAAAGTTTATATAAATAATATGTACCCACCCGAAAATGCGTCGGTACAGAGTTACAGCACTTCTTGTGTTCAGCAATCTGTGAACAACTCAGAAGGTGCTGTAACTCTGTAACAACGCATTTTGGGATACATATTTGTATGCACTTTTTTTATTGTTTTGATTTCTTGACAGTTTAAAACACATACTACCAAGTTTTTAAATTTTCATGGCAATTCGATTTTTTATAAAAATTTAATTATCTGGAAAACAGTGCATCATACGAAAAAAACACAAAGATCATTTGTTGTGTATTTGTATATGGGGAACAATAATCTAATGAAAGAAATTAAAAAAGTCAAACGGTGTAAACAATATCGAAGAATATAGTGCACAATCCCACCCCAATGATACGCCTTTGGTGCATGTATCAAAGTGAAATTAAGCATAAACATTACCGTAGATAAATAATACCAGCACAAAAAATTTCAAAGCGTTAATGCAACTATTGTCAAAGTTATCAAACAAAAAGTGATCGGATAGGTCTAACTTTAGAGCGCTGTAACTCCGTAATGAAGGGTTTTCGGAACCATGTCCATAGGAACTTTTTTTTTAAACAACCTACGGAATACCGCCCTAAAGTCCATGTGCGCGAATTTCGAAACACCCTATATAAGGAGGATATGCCAATTTTGACAATTTTAACAAAATTCATTCAGGCATAGGTAATATTATACTATCTGATTTTCTCTATTATAACATTCAGGTTGAAATAGTTATCTGTATTAGTACATACAGTGTGTCCCACATTACATGAAAACACCAAAATATCGTCCTTATTTTTGAATGAATAAATTTCGTTTTTTTACCAGCTGTACATCTCTATAAGACACATTTACCCCACATGTAATTTTTGCTTTGTTGTAAATACTGTGCTTACTATGATCAAATAGAAATGGTAAAACCCATGAATTTATAGTAGCAATTTTTTTGTCAAAAAAATTTATTAAGAAAAGTTGTTCAGAATCGTCTAAAATTGCTGTATACGAAATTTCGCTAAAAAATTCCAGCTTTTATGTTTTTAGTAATTTGTGCACCAAATCCACAATATCTGCTGATTGTTGAAGCTATTTGCGTCAAGAGTGCCATGGGAGAGCAGAAAAACAAATTACATGTATTTTGCTAGTAACCAAACAATATAATTTATTGTAATATGAAACAACAAGGAAATAATTTATTTTACTTTCGAGTTAATAAACAGTAAGTGTAACAAATACATTATTTACAAAAGAAAAAGTAAGTTAAACTAGGCCCTTAAAGTGACACTTTAATGAACCAAGCAACCAATTGTTTGCTTTTTCCCTTCCATGGCACTCTTGACGCAAATAGTTGTAACAATCGGCAGTTGGTGTGGCCTTACTGCAAAAATGACTAAAAACATAAAAGTTGGAATTTTTCAAGGAAATTTCGTATACAGGCATTTTAAACGATTCTGAACAACTTTTCTTAATAAAATTTTTTCATAAAAAAAAAATGCTAATATGAATTCATGGATTTTGCCATTTCTTTTTGATCATAGTAGGCATAGCATTTACAACAAAGCAAAAGTTACACATGGGGTAAATGCGCCTTATAGAGATGTACAGCTGGTAAAAAACGAAATTCATTCATTCAAAAATAAGGACGGTATTTTGGTGTTTTCATGTAAAGTGGGACACACTGTATTATTTAATTTTTTACTTTTAATTCAAATACAAATAGTATTTTAGCAACATATAGAATTTTGTTTATGATTATTTACTTACGATGCAATTGCTTAAGTACAATAAAAGCTTTTATTTTATATATGATGTTTATTTCACAAACTCGCACCTTAACATATAACTTAACCACTAACTTGGATACTGACTAAATTGAAGGAAGGTGTAATGAATAAAATTGTCTGTTGGTGCTAAATAAATAAATATATTTTTAGTGTTTTTTATATGATCCACTTTTAGAGGAGGAAAGTGCATAATTATTGTAACGAGACTAGGTACTAGTAATTAGTTTATATTAGCACTAACATGAGAATTAAAATTAAATAACGTTGCTGTTTTGAAGTACTAACGGTTGGACTGAAATACCATCGAATTTTTAATCCCAAAATATAATTTGTTAGTGCAGCCTTTTAACAACTATATATTTTACTGTTGCTTGTTTAGTATAAAATATTTACTGCATAAAATAATACAAATTTTCCAGCATAAGTATAAGAACCAGGTTTAATTTGAATTACTTTTGTAAACTGTAATAATATATCACATAATTGTTGCAAACAACTATATGTTTTGTTGCTTATTTAGCGTATAATCGTTTATTTAATCTCGGAGACAAACCTTTCATAGTTTGTAGGACAAAATATTGTGTTATGGGGGGATCATTACAGGCACCTTATTCAGGTGCCCGTAGGTGGCCTTAGTCAAATATATATATATATATATATATACACTATATATATATATATTTTAGTATAACTCGTTGTACATCATGGTTATATTTTGCTTTAGAATGAACAGAGATGCGGCCAAGGCATCAACATTTATTTTTATTTACTTTATGTTTGCAATTAGTCAAGAGCCCATTAAATTTTGATTAAAACAGTATTTTTGTTTGTTTCAAGAATATGACCACAACAGCATAAACATTATTTATTCAGTCAAATATGAAGTCTGTCCACCACGATTACAAAATCTAAAACTATTCGATTTTTTGTATGGGGGTTTATTCAAAACAAAGTGCACAAAACTTAGTTCTAAACCCTCCATCCCATGGGTGAGGCCCGTGAGTCCATGCGGTACCTAAAAATCTATGTATTTTTAAAATATTGCACTTCTTCGTATGAGCTTTCGAATACCTTTCAACGATATACATCCAATGTTTTCATATAATTTATTAAATTTTAATTTCAAATTTTTGCGTAAATTTCAAACCTATCCTGATGGACCTCACCAGTGGGCTACCATAATTTTAATTTAAATCTTGAAGATGCTTACAAATTCTTAAATCTGTCACTTCATTACATGTTCATTCCTCCCTTTTTTTGCAACATTGATTGTATGCATTTATAATTTTATAGTGAACTTAATGTGTATCTTGCACAAGTGGTTCCTTGTTGAAGAAAATAATTTCCTGGATAATTTCGAAAGAACAGAGAATTTTACGGTGAAGATGTAATGGCATGCAAAATATTTTCTGCAACACAGTCTCTGAGAAGATTTGAATTATTAGTAAGATGGTTGCATTTTGATAACATGAACACAAGAGATGAAAGAAAATCACAAGATAAACTTACCGCAGTGAGAAAAAGAACAGAGAAATTTAATGAAAACTGCAAGGCACAGTATTCAGCTGAAGAATATGATTCCTTCAACGAAATGCTCCCAACAAAGTGAACAAATATGATTTAAGACTATTATCTCTTGTCAATACTAGAACGGTTTACACATCACATTTAGAAATTCATACAGGAGGGTCCTCTAAAACAGCAATTCTACAACACCGGTTGCAGAAAGAATGTAGTCATCTATCTGAATCTGGCAAACTGATTATTGTGAGAACACCTCTGCACTGCTGTTGCAAATATTCAATCTAATCTAAGAGAATTGCCACCTAAATCAAGTAAAAAAGCAGGTTTAATCAATCTATATGTAAAAAAACACAGATAATTATCATTTTCTTTCTTACATAATGTTAAAACTACCTGTGGGATAGAAGGTTACTACAACAAATTGCGGTAAAACATCAGAATGGCAGCTCAGCCAATAGCAACTATAACCACAAATGAGCATAAAAAATCATGATGGAAACATTTGCTAGAAGTGTTCAACCGGCGTTTTGTTTGCTCTTCCTTTTTCAGTTTCAGAACTAACTGTACTAAATAACGTTTTTGCTATTACAACCCTATTTTCCAAGCAAAATTAAAAGTAAAAGTATTTTTAGTTCACTGCTCCTTTGTTTTTCTAGTGACAATTTACTAGACTAAAGGGCTGCATGATGCATGAAAAACTATTCCTATTCCTATTCCACCTTCTATTGTGTCCAAAATATTGTGGCATTGCAGCATCTCAAGGATTACTAGAATCCACATTCAAATTCTGCAAGTATTGCTTAATTTACAGTACAGACTAAAAAAATAAACAAAGTTTTCCTTTTTGGAGATAATTTGCTTATTACCGATACTCTGTAAAGTAAGGTTACCTGATTGTACATCTTTCCACAAGCTTTTAACAGGTATTATATCATATTTCGGCACCATTCATATTAAATATTATTTCCTGTATAATACCATAAAATGCAACTAATATACAAGCCTTTTCTTTAATTTCTTAATTAATTCTATATTTTCCTAACACAGTCAAACCTCTTTCTCTCAAATCTGAATTAATCCAATTTCTTAATTAGTCCGAATGCATTGGTACTGCGAGCATTATTCCTAGTGTTACATATAAAATCTCTCTCGATTCATCAAATATTATTTTGATCCCTACCAGTTAGACATAGAGCTTTCAATGTAAATGATTTGAAATTTGACACCAACAAAAAAGAAAGGAACTTTCATGGATTATACAGTGCTTCCCGAAAGTAACGGATACATTCTATAAAATCGTAGAGAAAAATATTTCAAGAAAATGCTCGGACGATTTTTATTTTTAAATTATCATTTAGAGATGTAATTTTCAACTCCCCACCCCTCAAGCCTTAAGTGCTAGCAACTTCCAACTTTAAAAATTCAAATATACTAGAAGTGATTTTGTTTAGACGGGTGTACCATTTGAAAATACACGTACGTTGGCACTGGTTTACTTTCTGTCTTGAGTAAGAATTTCATATCTTTTAAGAAATGTAGGTCTAGCGATTGCCTGTACGTCATGACGAAATTAGCCGTAAGTATGGGTAATGAATCTGAGCAAGACAGGTATATATGAAACACAGATATAATAACAGTAAATAGGATAGAAATGTTCCGATCTTATACCAGCGGCTCTCAAAATTTTACAATATAAAGAATGGTCGGAACAACAGTCAATATAATACAGAAAATTGCCTTACTCATTTATAAAATATTAATAATTTTTTATTCCATAATCTATTTAACATTATTCTGAAAATTCCGAACTTAGAAAGCATGTATAATCATTATTTTTATGGAGTCTCTTAGCTAAGTCAGGTTATTTACAATTACATTATTGCTCCGTAATGATTTAGGTACTTATTGTGAGATAAGAAAGCTAACTAACAACGCTTGCATTTTGACCAATTACTAGTTTTGGTCAGACTACCTTAATCTGTTGTGTTTTGTGCGAACAGCAGCATATAGCCCACCAAAGAGTTGTTTTTTTAAAGCAATATACGAAAAACATGGAATCAAAGGAGAGACAAATTGTATTTCCTGATGAGACGTGGATTTTTTCTAAAGGTGAATTCAGAAAATCTTGGCAAGATGACACTCCAAAAAGTGTGAAAAAACCATCAGCTAACGGTGGAAAGCGTTACATAGTCTTGCATGCCGGTTCTACTGACGGATTTATTCCTGGCGCAAGTTTAATTTTTTCCAGTAAATCAAACAGCGCCGATTATCATGATAATATGGATAGCGACAAATTTGAGGAATGGTTGAAAAATGAACTTATACCAGCTCTGGAAAAGCTATCCTTGATAGTATTAGATAATGCATCGTATCATTCGAGACTTACTGAAAGACAACCGACGGGTGGATGGAGGAAGCAGCAAATTAAAGACTGGCTCGATACACAGCATCTTATGTATCCAAAAAATGCCCTGAAAGTGGAGTTGTTAAGAATAGCCAAAGAAAACAAGAAAGAAAAAAAATATGTTGTTGTTGAAATGCTCCGGGAACATGGACATGAGACCCTACGTTTACCGCCATATCACTGTCAGTTCAACCCCATAGAACTTATATGGTCAAACTGTAAAAGATATTACAATAAACATATTGGCCGCAACGGATTTAAAGAAGAAAATGTGTTGGACATGTGGAATGAAGCCGTAAATCAGTTTAGTGCAAAAAATTGGAAAGACTGTGTGATTCATTAAGAAAATCTCATTGAAAACACAATTTATTGACATTATTTAGTGGAGTGTGTGTTAATTCTCTAACGATTAAAGAAATAAGAAACCAAAATTGAGACTTGCTGAAGGCGAAAGAATCGAAGAGAATTAACACACACTCCACGAAGTAATGTCAATAAATTTTGTTTGACATTCAATTATTAACAATTCTCAATTGTTGTTATCACTCATTGCTAGAGCCGTATCAACGGCTGCTCGAATATTAGCACTTTCATTTGAATACATTTTGGCAAATATCTCCGTTACTTATCAACCGATTTTGAAAAACTTTTTTTTATTGTATTCAACGTAAAGAAAGCTATCAGATGAGGTATCAGAAGGGGTACTTTGCTATTTGAATTTTTAAAGTTGAAGTTGCTAGCCGCTTAGGAGTTGAGGGGTGGGGGGTTGAAAATTACATCTCTAAATGATAATTTAAAAATAAAAATCGACGTGTCCGAGCATTTTCTTGAAATATGTTTCTCAACGATTTTATAGAATTTATCCGTTACTTTCGGGAAGCACTATATAATTGTGTAATGCGTGTCATAATAGTATTGCAATTAATCATAGGTGGGATTGAAAATCCACTCTATAAATGATAGAATAAGAAGAAGATCGCCTGTATGGAATCAGGGAGTACAAGAAAAAACATCTAACTAATATCTATCTAACACATCTACAAAATAGAAACACAGAGGTAAAAGTTGAATATAAAAACCAAAAAAACTACAGCAAAATTTGTAATATGTAGAGCACAGGGACGTGGTTGGGAACGTTTCATAAATAACGTGGAAGTCACTGTCAGATGATATACCATATATGGGCAAGCTCATTAATCTGAAGGAACTGTAAGAAGGTTTAAAATAAATAAGAACTTATAGCTCAAGTAATACTGATATTTAAAAGAGGCTTTTGAAACCATACCAAAAACTAAGAAATACTACACAACTCTGGGTACAATGCATATAGAACAATTATAAACATACATTTAAAAACATTAAGCAAAGCCTTACAATCAGAAGTATAACTTAAATCGCTATACAAAGGTACCCGCTTCTGATAGACCTAAAAGACCATTGCGGTAAACTTTTATTATAAATAAAAGTGTACAACAAAGATGTGGTGTCTCACCAATACTCTTTAATATATACATGGCCGACACCTTCCAAAATGCGAATTGACTAGTCCTTCTGCAATCACATAGAATGAGAGCAATACCTCAGTTTCCTACTGTTTGCCGACAACTTGGCTTTACTCCAAATTAGTGAAAACGATCTCTAATGTACCTACATTAATTTCATCCAATAGACAAGGAATGTGACCTACTTATATCACATCACAAGACAAAAGTTATACCTTTCCACAGAAAACAGTCTGTTGGATTCAACTACCTTAGATGTGATGTTGCACATAATACAAACCAAGATATAAACATTAAAATGCAAAGATTGAATCACACTTGTGGAACTATTACAAGAACACTCCATAACAAAACTAGCCAGCACCCAGATAATATTTGATAAGACGGTGGCAGTTCCTGTGTTGCCATATGGTTGCGAAACTGGGTTCTCGTACAATAAGGTTATTTCCGCAGCCAGGTAAGTATATTGAACTTCGTGAAAACCTGAATCACCTAAGTAAAACATTGCACACCTGAACATATCTAGGCCATTATTTGTCAAAAGATAAACTAAAACGTATTTTTAAATGGTTATACACTTAATGTGTTCCTCAAATATTAAATACAGAACATAAACATTCTATCTAACGATTGTAGTATATAGTACTGCTCTATACAACACTAATTGTGCACCGCTATAATTACCTATATCCACCTTGGCGTCGCCATTCTGTTTTTCATTGGAAATAAATTTCACATCAGCAGAATTGATGTTGGAGTTTTCAGCAACCTTCGACTCTTCTTCGGGCAACATTTTCTCGTCTGCACCGTCTTTCTCTGGGCTGCTAAGTTTTGGCTTTAGTGCACTCTTAGATCTAACAGACGCTTCTTCTGCAAATTTAGCACAACATCAGTTTTAATTACTAGAAAGTTCTGATGTAACTTTCTCACCCTCCAGTTCAGCCTCTGGTATCTGCTTGTAGATTGCCGATGGCGGGTCTTTGGCCGGTATGCCGGATATATCTAATTTAGTACCGTCCATCTTGCACTACAATTATCAATTGTTATGTAAATTACTTCTTTTATGTTGAATTTCGAGAACGGTTCTCACGTTCACACACCCAAGGCTAAATCAATATTTCACACCAGGGAACATATGTACAGACTCTTTTTTTTGGCTATGTTGGTAATGATTACCAGCGGCACGTGATCTATCTGTCACGAAAACAGGTTAGACAGCTCTAGTCGGGGAACATACAGGGTGAATCTTAAATGGCGGAAAATATTTACATCACGCGATTCTGCATCAAAAACTCAGTAAACAATTCTACAAGCGTTTAGCCCGAAAACGTTTAGTTTTTGAACAATTCTTAATTAAAGTTTTGTAAACTTAGCAACTTGCTTGCTTTGCTTGCTTGCTTTGAAAGAGCGAGATCTAGGACGCGGTTTTCCAAGCATCTCTAAACACTTAGGCCACATTTGGCCCATTGTACACCCTGACTAAGAATTTTGCTATCTGGGGTAATTCCAACTCCAGTAGTGATTTTTAACGTGTCACACATCGCAGTGGCACGGGACCTATGGCTTTACTTCTTATCCGACAGAAGGCGCATTTTCAGATTTTTCCCCGCTAGAAAAATCTCGCCGACCTCAGGCAGGTTTGAACCCGCGTTCCTCGGATCTAAAGGCAAACGCGCTAACCACTAGACCACCGAGGCCGAAAAACTTAGCAACACTGTGTGGTCAGTCGTACTGAGCTGTGTGTTGTCGCCTACCATTCACATAGCAACGCACTTGATTTAATATGGAACCTAAGGAGATTGTATACAGGCGTACTAGACCTCCTTCATGGTAATATGCTAATTTTAATGTGCTGCTCGTATTTTTGAATTAACAGTATAGGTACATATGTAACTAGTAAGGAAATATCGCCTACGTTTTAAGTTTTTTATTTTGTAAATTACAGCAATTGCTCAAAGTGGCTACCCCCAACTTTTATGCATTTCATACACCTACGTATTATCAAATACGTTAATATATTAAAGTATTTAATTTAATATATTAAAGTATTTGGTATTATGCTCCCTTCTAGATTTTGAAGCATATTGTTTTGTCAAATCACTATAACTGCTTTATTTATTCGTTGCTGAAGTTACTCTCGAGTATCAATTTCCACTGCACACACAAATGCTTGTAATGTTCCTCACAAGAAAAAATCAAGACAGTTTAAATCTGGGCTTCTTGGTGGCCAAGGTAATGGACTGCCACGACCAATCCATCGTTCTGGAAATTCATGATTTAACCATTCTCGTGCTTGAATTTCCTAGTATGCTGGTGCCCCGTCCATTCGAAAAAACATATTTCTTCTTAAATCTAATGGTACATCATCTATAATATATCTATAATAGATGCCTAAAATCGGTGTCTAAGGAGAAGAAGAATGCACGTTGTTGCAAGATTTTTGGAAAACTCGAGCATTGCAGAAGCTTTAAACTTCGGATGGAAGTTCTGGGTACACCAAGGGTATGACGACTACAATAAAATTACAGATTGGTGATTCCTTTTGTTGATTAAACTACAGTTCATTTCATAAAAATATCGCACGATAAGCAACCCCGAATCCAACTTAAGACTGCCAATAACTCCTCATCTATGAGGTTAGCAGCAAAGTGGTACATATAAGAAAGATATGGTATGTCTATTATCCGCCACTTAAGATTCACCCTGTATATAGATAGCATATTTCTTGTAGCATTACCGGTGAGAAATTAACGTATAACCAGTTTACTTTATATCTCTGTCTATAGCTTATGAAAGATATCCCGCCGACTGAACAGTAGAATATTTCAAAGTAAACCTATAATGCTAACCGTTAGGCGATTCAAGCTAAGCAATACGCCCTCTGGCGGAATTGTGATGAACTCCTGAAACACAGGCGCTAGTGACAATTCCAATATAATCATTTGGTTTTAATAAATTATTGTAAGCTACATTCGTGTATTATAAAATATATTTAAGCAACTAAAACGTCAATACTTGAAGAATGGAGTTTCCCCCAAAGAAGGAAAGCAATGACAAAACGTTTTGCGTGTTTAATTGCGATTCTAAAAGCAAAAGGTGCCGTAACCTAGATTTTCATTATTTTCCAAAAGCAGGAGCTAGAAATGTTGCAGTAGTGAACATATTTGGCCTAACTGAAATAATTGACCAGGATCGTTTAACCATTCGGGATAGAATCATTCTGACTTTCATTAAGTTGAAAAATAACTCGTCGTATGTTGTTTTAAGCATATTGTTTGGTGGTTTATCTTCACAAACGTGTAAAACCATAGTTTATACTATGTTGAATGTCCTGTACGTAGTACTTAGTCCTACAATTTATTTTCCTACGCGCGATGAAATTTTAGCAAATCTACCTACATGTTTCAGTAAGTTTAAAAATGTTAGAGTCGTTACTGATTGTACAGAATTTTTTTTACAATGTTCTAATTGTCTATATATATATATATATATACATATATATATATATATACGTGAAAAATCACCATGTGACACCAATATCTAACACGACGTTCTTGCACCCAAAACTGTTTGCACGCAATACGAGCAAATGGCACCTATATATGTTCCTTGTATATATATTCGTTTTGACGCCTTATATATGGATTTGTTTTCATAATATATGCTAGTTTAGACTAGCCAGCAGTG
>JABXWE010004549.1:0-23929 GCA_014611495.1 Limonius californicus | reverse complement strand
TATCACCTTGATTTGAATTTGACACATCATCCAAGCGAACCACTTGTGAACCCTCCGTGGATGATTTTATTTTTATTGCAACACCTTTAAGCCAACGCTCCATTCTTCTTTAACACTAATTTGATTTGGCTAATTTTGTGACAAATAGAACCTCTTCACGCACGAAATACAAGACTTTACAACCACTACGAACAACACAAGCGAACATAAAATACTGAGCGTGGTGCGAGTAAATTTTGCGGTACGTTGCTTGATTAATTAATTCTCCGCGCCAAACAATCCTCCTTTTATATTATACAACCATCGAATCATCTCGAATTCCCCAGAAACTTCGCGCAGCCAGACGATTTTCTCCGAACTACACGTCAACGAGAAGCGGCGCGACGAACCGAGGTCATTCGATTGCTTATAGTCCGGGAGCGAATGGTGGCGTATGTGTAACATTTCAATGTAATAGGCCGGACGCTTACTTAACAATATATTAAATTTACGTATATGTACCCGTGAAACCTATAAGTAGGCGTTTCGTTTTGGTAGTTTATTTTTATCTTAGGTAACTTTATTCTTATAGGTTCCACTTTAATACATGTATTCATTTTATTATGGCTGCCGGCGGAGGCTTTGCTGAGCACCGAGGCACCGCGGAGCACACTTTGAGTAACGCTGCCCCTGTGAATTCCATGTGTAGAAAATATTCACTACACAGCAGTGTAATCCCCTTCTAATTGTCACAATTTGTTAAACCGCCTTTTTTTTGCAACTTTACGATCACTCCAACCCTCCAGTCTTTTGGAAACTGCTCTTCTAGTCAAATCTTGTCCATTAGTTGTTTGAGTGGGTACTAACCCATACTACTAAGTAACTTTTATATAAATATTTTCACTGTTAGTTGATCAATTCCTGCAGGTTTACCATTTTTTAATTCTACAATAACTCTCCCAATTTCTTCCTCTATGGGTGAATCGGTGCTGATATTAAGCTCTGCTTTTTGATTTACATTTTCCTGAGAGCCAATTGCATCTTGCTGTTCCGCGTCTAGAGTTTCTTCAAAATGTTCCATCCATCTCTTTATTTGCTATTCTTTTGTACACATCTAGTTTTTTTTTCTTTACAATTGAGCACAATTGCTTCTAGATGAGTTTCTAACGTTTGTAAAAAATTCCTTCAAACTTTTTTTTATATGTGCTGTGAGAGCTGCATCTTCTACATACTTTCTTTGATTTGCTCTAGTTGCTTTGTTAATATCTTTACTGATCTTCACCTATTCTTCTTGTTCTTTTTCTTTATTTTCAATTTTATTTCTATCCTTTTATTGATCATATACCAGGATATACCGCTTATCCATTTTTTCCTGCTGTTTCCAGTACTGGTTCCCAATATTCTTGTACATACACTTAGGAGTACCCGTTTGTATTGTTGCCATACCGCTTCAACTGTCCTATTATAATTCGTCTTTTCCCCTTTCTCTAGTACATCGCTTTTAAGCACTTAGCCGCAGCCTTAGTTGCTTCAGTTTTTTTTTTAGTAAATTGCATTGAGTAAGAAGTAATGATCCGTGCTTACTTCTGTACCTCTTGTATTTCGCGTATCAACTATCAAGTAATAGTTTTTCTCATTTTTGGTTTATACAGATATGATCAATTTGTTTTTGTGTATATTGGACATACTGTATATTATTAACTTTGATGTTGAAAAATATTTTTATTATTTTAAAAATCTAACACAACTTAATTTTAACATGTTGGTCTGCAGTAGGTGATGCCTTGTTGCACATACACAAGCTTTCATTAGAATATAAAAAATTACAATAACATTTGCTTCTGTGATTATAGCAGAAAAAATTAAAGGTTTAAGGCCTGTATTACACGGCACAGCATTTTGTACAAAATTTTGTTAAGAATTTTGTTCAAAGAGTTTTTTTCAAAATTACGTGTCGTGTCATACAGCGAAATTGTGCTCAAAATTTTATTCAAAATTCTGTTGATTCATGTTCTGAAATCTACAGAATTTTGTACAAAATCGGCGTCGCATCCATGCGCAAACAAGCAGTTTTTAGTGTTTATTAACAATCACAGAGGGGAGAGAAGAATATGTTTACCCCGCCTGCCGACACTCTACGCACTTTCTCTTATCTCGCTCGCGTTCTTTATTGCTGCAGCTCGTTTGCCTTGTAAATAAAAGCACTACGAACTTTTGCATTACCCTAATATTATAAAATCATGTTAGAAGTCTACTTTATCGACAGTCACATGACTATTTTGACAGTTTTCTCAGAGATGTCAACGTAATTTGCACCTATTTGCGCA
The DNA here is from genome assembly GCA_014611495.1 of Limonius californicus. Taxonomy (NCBI): domain Eukaryota; kingdom Metazoa; phylum Arthropoda; class Insecta; order Coleoptera; family Elateridae; genus Limonius; species Limonius californicus. The sequence goes on along the minus strand of JABXWE010004549.1, from coordinate 21,623 downwards.
TTCTCACATGCGGTTTCGTGTAATATGTGTTTTGCAGAATTTTGTACAAAATTATGTTCAAATTTTGTACAACATTCTGAACAAAATTTTGTGCAAAATTCTGTGCCGTGTCTTACAGACCTAATACGTGTTTTACAGAATTTTGTAGACAATTTTGACAAAAGTTTCAACTAAATTTTGTACAAAATTCTGTGCCGTGTCATACAGCAAAATTTTGTTCAACATTTTATACAAAATTCTGTAGATTCATGTTGTAAAACATACAGAATTTTGTACAAAGTCGGCGTCGCATCCATGCGCAAACGAGCAATTTTTAATGTTTATTAACAATCACAGAGGGCAGAGAAGAATATGTTTATTACGTGTTTACCCCGCCTGCCGACACTCCGCGCATTTTCTCTTATCTCGCTCGCATTCTTTACAGCTGCAGCTTGTTTGCTTTGTAAATAAAAGCGCTACGAACTTTTGCATTACCCTAATATTATAAAATCATGTTAGAATTCTAGTTTATCGACAGTCACATGACTATTTTGACAGTTTTCTCAGAGATGTCAACATAATTTGCACCTATTTGCGCATGCTCACATGCTGTTCCATGTAATACGTGTTTTGCAGAATTTTGTACAAAATTATGTTCAAATTTTGTACAAAATTCTGTGCCGTGTCATACAGCAAAATTTTGTTCAACATTTTATACAAAATTCTGTAGATTCATGTTCTAAAACATACAGAATTTTGTACAATGTCGGCGTCGCATCCATGCGCAAACGAGCAATTTTTAATGTTTATTAACAATCACAGAGGGCAGAGAAGAATATGTTTATTACGTGTTTACCCCGCCTGCCGACACTCCGCGCATTTTCTCTTATCTCGCTCGCATTCTTTACAGCTGCAGCTTGTTTGCTTTGTAAATAAAAGCGCTACGAACTTTTGCATTACCCTAATATTATAAAATCATGTTAGAATTCTAGTTTATCGACAGTCACATGACTATTTTGACAGTTTTCTCAGAGATGTCAACATAATTTGCACCTATTTGCGCATGCTCACATGCTGTTCCATGTAATACGTGTTTTGCAGAATTTTGTACAAAATTATGTTCAAATTTTGTACAAAATTCTGTGCCGTGTCATACAGCAAAATTTTGTTCAACATTTTATACAAAATTCTGTAGATTCATGTTCTAAAACATACAGAATTTTGTACAATGTCGGCGTCGCATCCATGCGCAAACGAGCAATTTTTAATGTTTATTAACAATCACAGAGGGCAGAGAAGAATATGTTTATTACGTGTTTACCCCGCCTGCCGACACTCCGCGCATTTTCTCTTATCTCGCTCGCATTCTTTACAGCTGCAGCTTGTTTGCTTTGTAAATAAAAGCGCTACGAACTTTTGCATTACCCTAATATTATAAAATCATGTTAGAATTCTAGTTTATCGACAGTCACATGACTATTTTGACAGTTTTCTCAGAGATGTCAACATAATTTGCACCTATTTGCGCATGCTCACATGCTGTTCCATGTAATACGTGTTTTGCAGAATTTTGTTACAAAATTATGTTCAAATTTTGTACAAAATTCTGTGCCGTGTTATACAGACCTAATACGTGTTTTACAGAATTTTGTACACAATTTTGAACAAAAGTTTGAACAAAGTTTTGTACAAAATTCTGTGCCGTGTCATGAAGACCTTATACGTGGTTTACAAAATCTTGATTTTTATATTATTTGTGAATGATATACCAAACACTGAAATTCAATGCATTGCTTTTTTCTTAGGATTCAGCTGAAGATTTACGCAGAATGGAGCAAGAGCAAGAAGCATTTGCTTTGCAATACCATGAGTGTACAAAACTGAGTGGTAAATAACATCAGTAGTAATATAAGTACATTTAATAAACTTAACATAATTTTTTAGCACACCTACAGCAGTTAACAGCACAACAACCTACCAGTCAGCAAACTACAGCAGCCATACAAAAAATTACTCGACAAAAAGAAATGATGGAACAGATGCTAAACCAAAAGGTATATTAATATTCAAGCTGTTTCATGGTACTGTGAACTGTAATGATTTTCTTCAGGTTGCCGGATTAATGCAATTACGCCTAGCTTTAATTGACAAGTTGAAAGAATCTTACCAATCTATTAATACTCTACAGGCACAGGTTCTCGATGAGGAACTCATTCGCTGGAAAAGAGAACAGCAACTGGCAGGCAATGGTGCCATTTTTAACAGTAATTTGGACACTATTCAAGAATGGTAAAATTAGTCTTTTATTTGAAAACTTTTGTATTATCCATCATTCGTCGTAGTCCTGTCCTCTTCTACCTTTCAGTGTGAAGCTTTTGAATTGATTAATCAACCAATTTCTTGCAGGTGTGAGAGTCTTGCAGAATTAATATGGACAAATCGACAACAGATTAAAGAAGTAGAACTGCTGAAGAAAAAATTGTCGTTGGACCCACCGGGTGTACCAGATGTTTTACCTCAGCTGTTAGCCGAAATAACGCAATTGCTTAGTTCTCTTGTAACTTCTACCTTTATTATTGAAAAACAGCCACCACAAGTAATGAAAACAAACACAAGGTTAGTGAATTATTATTTAACAAGTAAGTATAATATTATTGATTGTTTTAGTAGTTTTTATTTCATTTATTAGCTCGATACTTATTTAGGCGTGTTTAAAATGCAATTATCAAAAGCAATACAAAGTAAATAACAGGTCATTTGATGTTGGTTTCCATGTTGATCTGCATCTGTTAAGGTTCTAATAATGGCAAGTTTAAGGGTTCGATTTGTGTATTTATTAAGAGTGTAGTGTTTGAGTGCTAATGCATTTCAAAAGTTCCAATATGTTTAATTTACTTTTATCATTACAAATCCAAAATTTGGACGATAGAATGTATAAAGTGTATCTTGTATCTGGTATCTAGTATCAATATTTTTAACCATTTGGCCTATATTTACAGAATTACATTGTGAACAAGTGAATTTGTGAAAAATAAACTCAAATTAACTATTATAATATGCCAAAATGTCATAAACATAGTTATATGTTAGTTTCAAAAATTAGATCTTCTGAATGTTCTATAAATATATTAGCCAAAAGTAGTGGAACTGCAATTACCATTGGTAAACCACCTTCCTGAAAATAGTTTGATTTCAAATAATTCAGACAATATATTCTATTTTGTTAATTCAACATTTTTTTTTGACAAAAATATTTAACAACAGAATACATTCTTGAGGAACAGGTATCTGTAGAAAGATTAAAACATATAAGCCCATTATTAGAAACCTTCGAGTAGAAGTTGACCAAGATCAACACCAACATCAAACGTGCTGCTACTATCACTAGATTTATTTAAATCTATGCAGTTGAATGTCAGTAAATAAACTATTTATTGATATAAACAGGAAACATAAGGAAAAAAACCCATTCCCCAATCCCAATCATTAGTAAACAACTTCTATTCAACTAAAATCAAGATGAAAAAACCCGTTAACCCTTCAACGCCGGAATTTTTTTTTTTTGAAAATTGAAATTTGAAGTAAATTATTTTGATAATAGGTACAAAATCAACATCGTCAAGCAAAAATTTTATGTCTATCATATGCAGATTTACTAGGCGCCCGCACTACCATGTTTGGTTAAAAAAAAAAACGACAAATCATATGAATAATGTATTTAGTTGTTTATTTTGTATGGAAGGGAGCAAAACAATTGATGCAAAGCCCAACGTCACATTTCTTGCACATTGTGCGGATAATAGACTTGCATCCCGGGCCGGCGCACCGCCTTTTTTTATTTTGTTGGGTGTTAACCACTAAATGGTCCATTCTATCGAACCTCTAATTGCTTCTGGAACCCTGCTGGATGAGTCCTTTGATGGCGACGGCCTTCCTGGAGCTTTTGGAGGCACTCCGTATCTCCTCAAATAGGTTTGAACTATTTCCCTCCGAAACTCCAAATTCGTTTTTGAACCGCCGCACTTCTTGTGTATTTGCCAGGCATTGTTAATTGAAACATCCAAAATATATGTGAACAAGCACCACCACCATTTCTTTCCTCGTATAGCAACCCTGTGTCGGGCTATGTCCTCATTCATGAGGTCGACTCCCCCCATAAAAGCATTATATTTGCCAATTATATTCGGTCTGGATACTGCGACAACTTTTTTTGCGGCCTGAGAAATCGACGGATGCTGCCTATCGGCTCGACACCATTGCAGGTTGAGGCGACACTAACAACGCCGTTATCCACCCAACGAACATAGATTATGACTTTCTTGGATGACAACGGACAGTTTCGCGGAATCCGGTTTTCTCTCACGGTTCCTGTGGTTTGACAACCTCTTCCCTTCAAATACTTCAATAACTTGTGTCCAGTGAATAGGTTATCAAAATGTAGTTTGTATGGAAGGGTCCCTTTGATTTGGAATAGTTCATCCAACATTGTCATCAAAGGTGCGCTGGCTTTCCCAAATAGCTTCTCGTATTCCAAAGAACGACGAGGGTTGTTTCCTGTAAGATGAAAAATATTTATTTATAATACATCATTACTGTAGATTTTATTTATTATTACCTTGGTATAACTCAAAGTTTATCAAGTATCATCCCGTTGAATTGAGGCACCACATTTTGTAGCCGAAGCGAATCGGCTTCCCTCTAATGAATTGTTTGCAACTGTGTCGCCCGAAATACTTCACCATGCTTTCATCGTAGCAAAGACATTCTTCAGGAACAAAATGCTGTAAACATTTTTGTTTTATTCTGTCAAACAAAGGACGCAATTTCCAGATTTTGTCCGATAAATCAGGGGTATTACTGTCAGCACAATGAATAAATCTATTGATTTGAAGAAAACGATCACGTCGCATTGAGTTTGATACTAGGGGATTCTTCATGTCATTCTCTGAGTCCCAGAAAAACCTTTGTCCCGGAAGGGTGGTATATCCACTTAGTACTAAGATAGCCAGAAAACATTTCAATTCATTTTTGGACATTTTGGGATCAGTTTCATTTTTGAAAAGAGCGTATTGGGATGCTTGTTCAACCAAATACGAGAAAACCTCATCGTCAAAAAATAATTCGAACAATTCAACAGGAGAGAGGTTCTCATATTTCGAATAATTGGGGGTTGGGAATGATGCATGCGTTGATTCAAAGTCCCCATGAATCCATTCAATTACTTCTTCTCTCATTTGAATTTTTGTTGATGCCAGTTTTGGAGTTCTCGAGGTCGATGCCACTGGTTCCGCATCAAATTCTTGAGAAGGCTCCTCTTCAAAACTGCCAATACGTTCATTATTGGACAATTTACCTCAGTAAAAGCTCGAAGTTGTGACCCAGGTAAATTGTCCAAGGTGCCGCCACCGTCTTCATCACCTGAATCTTCATTTGTCAAAAAGGCTGCGTCAGGTGGTTCAATGAAAATATCAGCCGGAACTGCATCGTCATAGGCCATTTGCAGGGCCTCTTCTAATGTAAAACCTCGCCTTGAGAACAGAAACAATTTTTGAATTATTCCAGTAGTGTGAGCGCCTAGTGTTGCCAAATGGCAACGCGCGTAAAAAGGCCAGTGTGGCCGAATCACCATTTATCAAAAACAAGTTTTATTACACGAAGTGTGCAGCAGTAGGTTTATTTTATATCACACGATAATTTAGATATAAAATAATTATAATACAAAAAAGATATACATACTGAAATCGGGGCTCCACCATTATTTTCACGAAACTAAAACGCACCAATACAAAAACTATATCCAAACAACACCAAATAAAATTTTCGCTGCATAAACAAACTCCACGTGAAACAGATGTTCTAGCCAATCTGTTGGCATTGCCATCTAGGAGCCAAACCTTTAAGTACGTTGTAGGTGCCTGTTTGAAATTTACATTAGCCGCGTTGCCATATGGCAACGCTAGGCGCTGATGGGTTAATTCTCATAAAAGCAAAGCAAGAAATGCAAATGTATATTTCGACCGCTGAGCGGTCATCGTCAGTGCTGTTAGACTGCAAGCTGGAGCAAAGCAACAACATGACTTGAAGAGCAGACAATTAGAAATAACGTGATTTTTTCATGTTGATTTCATCATTTTTCTCACAGTTCTGATCATATCATTCTATTCAACTGTTTTTTTCACTTCTACCTACCAATCTTACATTATTACTCACTCGCATGTACAGCATGTTATCAAATTACTTACCTATTCTCAACAATCACTACACCTGTATGTTGTTGACCTTGGATTGCTTTTGATGGTAGTAGTTTAAACATAATAAAGCTAAAAAATAACAATCCTTTGAAATTATTAATAATATAGCAATTTATTAGTTAAGATGAGTTTAAACAATGAAACACAAAATAAAATAAATTAATAACTAATTATTTCTTTAAAATAAATGTATTTTATACAGAAGTATGTTTTAATAGATTCACTGCAACAGTCAGGCTGTTGGTTGGTGGTAAATTAAACGTTCATATGACACCACCTCAAGTAAAAGTTACAATAATATCCGAATCACAAGCCAATATTCTACTAAAAAATGATAAATTGGGAAAAAGTGGAGAAGCCAGTGGGGAAATTTTGAATAATACTGGTACTATGGAGTACCAACAAGCAACCCGACAGTTATCCGTGAGCTTCAGAAATATGCAGTTGAAGAAGATAAAGCGAGCTGAAAAAAAAGGAACTGAGAGCGTCATGGATGAGAAATTTTCCTTGCTATTTCAGTCACAGTTTAGTGTTGGTGGAGGAGAATTAATGTTCCAAGTGTGGACACTTTCTCTTCCTGTTGTTGTAATAGTGCACGGCAATCAAGAACCGCATGCGTGGGCTACTGTTACTTGGGATAATGCTTTTTCGGAACCAGGCCGTGTACCGTTTGCTGTTCCAGATAAGGTAATCCATCACATTATCGATGCAATAGTACTATATTACAAAATCACTTGTTTTTGGATTTTAATGCAGTTGGAAGATTATCTTTAAATTTTGTTTCCTGTCCTAAGTATATGAATTTTTTTTATATTGTGTTACAAAAGGTACAGTAAACACAAAAATATTATTTTATTAGAATAAATGCTGTATATTTTTTCAGCAAGGTATAATTTTATTAAATATGTTGAATTACGTATGCAATTTGCCACTAAAGTCACCGTATTTTCGAATATTGGATTTTTTAATGTTGTAAAAAACATTAGGATGGCAGTTCAGTAAACAACAAGCACATCTTCAAATACGTATAAAACATAATGGTAGATACTTTAAACAGCTACATTAGCAACTACTGTTTGAGTATGTTTATTTTCTAATATGTTTCTTAATAGTACTGTTTTTTTCTAATAGTTTTAGAGCTAACAATTGAGAGTTTAGTAAGTTTTTTAACTTATTGCAAAAAAGACGGTTTAATAAAAAACGTTTAGTGTTTGTCACTTCGAGTCTCTTGTTAAAATTTTTTGACTCTAGGGTTGGATAGATTTTGAAAAACTGCATTTAAATGGCTCATGTTAAAGGAAACATTTTGTATAGAGCATTCCAGAACACCCCCAGGTAAAAATGACTGTTGGAGGACATACAAAAGAAAGCTCTCACACCTAATACATGAATTTTAAGATTGGCAGCAGTTATTGCAAATAAAGTGAATATAAATCATTTGTGTTAGTTCATTTAGAAGCTGTATGTGAAAATTAACAAATTTGGTTTTTAATATCGAAATTTATTCTTAATTTACTAAATTTAAAAGAATGTTTCCACTGCTGCTAATTTTATATATACAGGGAATTTTTCTTTTTAGTATACATTGCCTATGTATACTTTTAAAAGAAACGCGTCAATTTCGCCTATTGTGCATGCAACCAACTATACGGACAGCTAAAAATCAGAAACAAACGTCACTATAGTTGTGAATTATTTGAGTATGAACGTTATGTTGATGTAGTGTTTATATTAAATAAGTATTTCACCTTGTAGGTATATAGGACGCAGATGATGACTTATTTATTAAATATAAAAATCGACAGGATGTTTCCGTAAGCTCCGTGCACATTATATTTCTTTTGTACAAAACACATACATAAGCGGTAGAATGGTGTAATGGTCAGCATATCTGCCTTCCAAGCAGTTGATCCGAGTTCAATTCCCGGCGATGGCAAACTTTTTTTAATTATTATTTTTCAACGTAGCATAAAATATTTAATTTCATTTCTTCGGTTAAAACGTGATTACTTTCAGTTTTTATTTTATGTGAATTTATTACGCATCCCTCTGATTTAAATTTTCTAACAATTGTTTGACACTAAATAAAGATTAATTTTATTTTTTAGCATTGACTTAATTTGATTGCTGTGGTCACAGCATGCTTGAGTTGTCTGTATAGTTGGTTGCCTACACAATAGGCGAAATTGACGCGTTTTTTTTTTAAGTAGACATAGGCTATGTATACTAAAAAGAAAAATTCCCTGTATATGATAATAATCATTAAAAAACTGCTTCATAAATTGGATACTTTCTGTCATAGGTTATTTTTTGTTTTATTGCGTTTATAGGTGGAGTATTGCAAGAGAATTTAATCCTACATATTTTCTTTCCAATACGTTGTGAGGCACTTAATAATAATAATAATAGCCTATTCATCCCGGTTTCGGGCAAAGGCCTCCCCCATATTCTTCTAGTTTTTCTTGTTCTTAGTGTGATCTTTCCTCCTTCTCCTTCTTTTATTAATTCATCTTCCCACCTGGATGTTGGCCTTCCTCATTTGCGTCTGCATTCCAGCATGTGGTCCATCTGTCGTCTTGTAATCTCATTATATGACCGGCTCAGTTCCATTTTAATATCCTACTAGTTTCCAAAACATCTCGCACACCTGTCCTTCTGATTTCTTCGAGTGGGATTCTATCCAAAAGTCTTATATTTTGCATGGAGCATTCCATCTTTGTTTGATTCACCCTTAATTTGTTTTTTAACTTTTTATTTAACGAGCACCATAAGTCATACACGCAATAACACAACTATTGAACACTTTTTGTTTGACCCGCACTGGTAACTTTGTTTTAAAAATATGTTTTAGACTCCAAAAACATTTCCACCCTGTGTTAATTCGTCTATTGATTTCTTTTTCCATGTTGTTGTTGAATGATATAGCTTGCCCTAGATAAATAACTTCTTCTACATACTTTACCACGTTGGATCCCATCACTATGTTATCAGCTTTTCTATTTGATAGGGCGTACGTTTTATCATAATTTATTACTAGACCGGCTTCTTTACTTGCCAATTCGAGTTCTTTTAACATGTTAATCAGTTGGCTTCTGGAATCTGCTATCAACACCACATCATCTGCAAAACGTAGGTTTGTTAATTTATTTATTGCAAATAAAGTAAATATAAATCATTTGTGTTAGTTCATTTAAAAGCTGTATTGGTCGTCATCTTTTGGGTCCGTCCATCATCCGAGGCTATATTTTTGTTGTAGTCCATGATGTTTGTGTTAAAGATTGTTTTGTCCAGAGCATAATATCCTAATTGTGTTTCTGTAGCATGCCCATTTCTCAGTGGTTGTCATTGTATCAGTTCTGTGAGCTAATTTTAGGTTTTTACAATTGATAGGTAGCTAACCTCGTCTATCAACCCTCCTCTTTTATCCGGGCTTGGGATCGGCAACAACACCATTGAGTCTACCCAATGGCATTGCAGGCAGAGTTAATTCTAATTTATTCTTAATTTACTAAATTTAAAAGAATGTTTTCGCTGCTACTAATTTTATGTTCTAGTCTATGATAATAATCATTAAAAAACCGCTTCATAAAATGGATACTTGTGTTATAGGTTATTTTTTGTTTTATTGCCTTTATAGGTGGAGTATTGCAAGAGAATTTAATCCTACATATTTTCTTTCCAATATGTTGTGAGGCACTTACATTATTAAAAATTAGTGATGTCAGTACACTGTTCAATCAGTTTGAGTGGGAGTATCATTTGCACCAACTATAAGGATTTTTCCTCTAATCATTTTGGGCCCATTATTAGGCTGCTCTAAAGAAGCAGTTATGGGTTTTGATGTGGAACTAAAGCCATTAAAAAAATTAATAATTGGGTGAACAAACAGATCAATTTTTTTATATGCTGCAATTGAGTAGTTGATTTTCTTTCCCTAACATATTTAAATTAATTATATTCCATCTGTATTGATGGTATGCAATCTGAACCATCCCTACCTCTGAGTACTGTAGGTTTTCCTTAACATATTCTCTTCCCAATATGAAATGAGGCAAAAATTAAAATTAACGTCAGGTTGTACATTGTTAAGTCAAGTTGGAGTGGGAATACCATTCGCACCATGGCATGGATTTTTCCTTCAATCATTTTGGGCCCATTATTAGGCTGCTCTAAAGAAGCTGTTATGGGTTTTGATATGGAACTAAAGCCATTAAAAATTAATAATTGGGTGAACAAACAGATTAATTTTTTTTATATTTTGTAAATAATCTTCCTCAATGAGCAGTTGATTTTCTTTTCCAAACATATTTAAATTAATTATATTCCATCTATATTGATGGTATGCAATCTGAACCATCCCTAGGTCTGAGTACTGTAGGTTTTCCTTAACATATTCTCTTCCCGATATGTAGTGCGGCAAAAATTAAAATTAGTGATGTCAGGTTGTACACTGTTCAGTCAGTTTGAGTGGGAATACCACTTGCACAATCCGCATGAATTTTGCCATTAAATATTTTGGCCTCATTATTAGGCTGTTCTAAAGAAGCTATTAAAGGTTCAGATTCAGAACTAAAACCATTAATAAATAAATTTTTTTTTTATTGTGATGTTACATTACAACTAGCCTAAAAGATTAACCAGCAATTTTATCTAACTTAAATTAACTAAATGGTTATGTTAAGAATTCATCCACTGGCATCCTCTCAGTTTTATTTTGCAACACTTTACTTGTGTGTTACCACTTCACTTTTGCTCTGCTTTTTTTCACTTCTCACTAGGTCTGTATGTGGTCATGAAGCCTGGTCTCGTGCTTCTGGGAAGGTTTTTATTTCTTCTGTCATGGCTCTTATCCCTAGATCCCTGTACATATCACTGTTTCTAGCATTCTAGGGCGCATCTACAATACTCTTCAGTACTTTGTTCTGGTAATTTTCAATTTGGTTGATGTTAGTTTTGCTGCCAAAGGCCATTATTGTTCGTTTGAAGCAGTACTTCTATTACTATTTACTTCAAGATTTATTAATCTCTCAGAGATTGATTTTATCATTTTTTCTTGCTTCTCGAACTTTTTTTCCTGTTCAAGTTTTGCCATTAGGCTTTGTAGTAGCTGGTTTGTCGAAACTTCTGTTATTTGTGAAATTTCCTCCTTTTCTTTAGTATTTGGTAGTGCTGGGAATGCTTTTGGATCCCATCTATACAGTGTTTTATTTTTTGCCTTCCTTTCTTTTGCCTAGTTTTGGTTAGTTCGTGTTGCTTCGTTTCTTATCTTTTGAATCCTTTTGGCTACTTTGCAGCCTCTGTAGCTGGCTGGGTGGGCTTTGCCACAGTTAGCATGTTTTGGTTTGCCGTTTTCATTCATTTTACATTCTTTTGTGTGGTGTTTTCCAGCACCTTTCACGCATTTTGATTCTCTGTTGCAGAATCTTTGGGTGTGCCCATAAGTTTGGCATTTCTTACATTGAGAGACTAGTTTTGATTTTCTTAGAGGTTAGAGGTAGTATCTCTTCTATCTCGTATATTTTTTAATGTCTTCGTTGTTTCTGAAACTTAGTATAAATAGCAGGAGGGGTTTCTTACTTTTTATCTGGAGAATATTAATGGCTTCTATTATTTTATATCCTTGGCGATATAAATCTTTTATGTTTTCTGGAGTGCATGACGGGTGTAGCTTTCTCATCATGACTTTTATGTTTCTTGTTTGTTTATTTCCGTATGCGTGACAAAAATCTTTTTTTTTTTCCATTTAGTAAGTTTGTTAGTATTCTATATTGTTCTGCAGACTCTATGTTTATTTTTACTTGCTTAGTTTGGGTCAAAACAATTGGCGGCTGTTTATCTTCTTGCTGTTGTTATGGTGACCTTTCCCGTGGTGTAGTCATTTTTTTTTTGTTCTTTTTCTTTTCCTTCGTCACCCATTCCGTTTCTCTGATGAGTTCTTTTTCATCAGTGTAATATTCTTTTTCTTGTTGTTGGGGTTTCTGTTCCAACTGTGCATTTGGGACCAATTTCTGTTCATTTCTCTTATTTATTGCTGCTTGCATTTCTGATAGTTGCTGCTGTAATAGGAAAACATTTTGTTGCAATTCAATTCTTGCATTTTTTCTTCTTCCTATGCGTTATATAAGGTAATTTCGTTTGGGGTTTCTATTTTAGTTTTTTCTTGCTTGTCTGCCATTGCATCAGTGATGTTGGAGGTCGTTGATATGATAATCTTTGACACCTAACACCTGGTACGTAGGTCTTCGCTGCGTCTGCATCCCCATAGTAGGCCGGGCGATGACCCACTAATGTTTGCTTTTCCCTAATGTTGCACTTTATCGGAGGACGGTCAAACACGTCCTTACTCCTTGATACTCAAACAACTACAACAAATTAATAATTTAATAATAATAATGGTTAAAAACATATTAATTTTTTTATATTCTGTAATTAGTCTTAACGAGCAGTTTTTTTTCCCCAACATCTTTCAATTCATTATATTCTATCTATAATGACGGTATCCAATCTGAATCTTCATTACCTCTGAGTACTAAATGTTATCTTTAACGTATTGTTAGTAGTATTATAAAGTAATTTAAATGGAATATGTAATTTGGTATGTGGTAAAGAAATAACATTAATAGTTTTTTTATAACTAAAACATGTTCCTGGTTTTAATATATAATAACCAACTCGATAGAAAATGGTTACCACAAATATTAGCAATATCATTTTATTTCCTGCTCCTATTTTCATCCCTATCAATAGCACCCAACACTTTTTACATATTAATGTGAACAGTTCATTTATTTAGACCTTATAAGTAAATTGTGCATCAAAAAGACTATATATTTTTTTTATTAATAAGCACAGTAGCTCAAAATTTAAATTTTTTGACTTGCGCAGGCATTTAATTAAGGCTGCGACGTGTCAGTAATGAAATAATAAAAATGCAGTTGCTATGTATTTTGTGAATATGTATGCTTAAGCATCACACAGTAATCCTAATACAGAATTGATTCTTTGTCTGTAGGTAGTGTGGTCAAAAGTAGCAGAAACTCTGTCACTTAAATTCAGAGCAGCTACTGGTAGACCCTTAACAGAAGAAAATATACGTTTCCTAGCTGAAAAGGCATTCAGAGGTAATTACACAGAACAAAATCAGATGCTTACTTGGGCACAGTTTTGCAAGGAGCCACTGAGCGAACGTAATTTCACTTTCTGGGAATGGTTTTATGCTGTCATGAAGCTGACTCGTGAGCATTTGCGAGGACCTTGGGTGGATGGGTAAGTTAGTGTTAACCAATTTTGCCAATGTGGTTTTGATTTTTTTATTTTATAGTGCAATATTAGGTTTTATACGTAAGAAACAAACGGAAGAAATGTTGGTAGCCTGTACAAATGGAACATTTTTGTTGCGTTTCTCAGACAGTGAGCTTGGTGGAGTTACAATTGCATGGGTGTCAGGTATATAATAAAATATTGCCAAGGTATGGAATAAGGTGTCACTACAAATGTGTTTTATATAGAAAATTCCGAGGTATTCATGCTGCAACCATTTACATCAAAAGATTTTGCAATTAGATCGCTTGCTGACCGGATTGCAGATTTAAGCCATCTTGTAAACTTATATCCGGATATTCCAAAGGACATAGCATTTAATAAATATTACACTCCTTTCCAAGGTAAAGAATGTTAATGTTGAGAATAATTCACAGACTACAAGTATATTTTCAAGCAGATAATCAACCTACTTCAAACAATGGATATGTTAAACCATTGTTAGTAACGCATGTACCAGGTTGGAGTGGTCCTGGTGCTGTCAGTTATCCAAATACCCCCCAGCATCCATTTCTGCAGTCACCAGATCCTAGCCGAGATACCCCATCAGTTGCAAGCAGGTTAGTGGATTTCACAGATGTAAAATCAGAAATTGGCTTTTAAATCAAATGCATTGTAAAATGTTGAATTTTGGACTGACTTAAAAGAATTAAAAAGTATTATTTTTATAGGGCATAGTAGTTTTGTGATAGTAAAATTATATTTTAACTATTATGTGAAATATTAAAAAAATGAAATGCTATTGAATGAAGTGGTATGAGGCACAGTTTTGGCCAAAATGTTGACTTCCTTATAGGAAACAGTTTTGATCTATAGAAAAATCATACTGTTTACATACAATAATATTTTATCTTAAATAAAAATAATTTTTACCTACAGAAAAAATGGTTTTTACATATATAAAAATATTTCATTGCATACAAGTTTATTGTTTCGTTTATAAGAATTTTTTTTAACGAAATTATTGATTACTACACAAAAAACGTAAATACACCTGAAGAGAAAACTAGATCATTGCTCTACAAATAGACGAAACTTGTTCCCACAAAAATATTCACATTCACAAAAATTTTATTCTCTCCGACAATATATTTTAATTTATCTACAAATTATTTTTTTTGTTCTCAAGAAAATATGTTTTATCCATTCAAGGACTTTGGACATTATGAAATATTTTTGTTTTTTTTGCATAACAGAAGATTTGTACTTCTACAAGAAAAAAATTTTTTGAAATAAAGAGTATTTTTCTATGTAACAATCATTTTTTCTGTAAGAGAAGACAGAGTTTTGGTGCAAACTGTGTCTCATTAAGGGGGTGATAGGAAATGAAAAAGTTTGATTATCATGGAAAATTAAAATTAGATAGTTTCTATAAATCGTGCCTTACCAAAGTGCCTTGGGGGTTTGCAGGGGAAAAAATGAGAATTTGGAATATGTAATAATAGCAAAACTGTACATTTCAGAGAGGTTCATTAAACAAATGTTTTTCATGTTGCTATGCCTTTTATAGTTTGTGATATTTCAAAATTGATTGATTACAGTTTGATAGGCAAAAAGTTTAGTTTGCATGGACATACACTTTCATTTCTTTGCATGGGTATAAAAAAAACCTTTCATATTACATAGTATACAGGATGGCCACTTTTTATGGTTCACTATTGAAATCTTACTTAGCTTGAAACTTGCAAAGTCTTTTACATTCACGTAAGTGTTATACATTTTCATGTGGCTTCATATTAAAAAAATTCCAGTACATATCTAAAAATTCTGACACAGCACATTTTTTATGCCTTATATCATTTAAGTATTGAAGTATATATTTTTTTTCATATGCCGAACGCCATTTTTAAGGCTATTTTATTAAAAAGCTTTTCTTCTTAGACATTATTCTATGTTAAAATGCATAACTTGGCTTTAATTTAACCAATTTTGTACATCTTAATATAAACGAGATGAACCATGAAAAGTAAGCAGCTCATATACAGGATTTGTCCGAAAAGTAATGTCAGTAGGTCGATGATGAAAAATTTATTGATAAGATCGGTACAACACATTAAAAGGTTTCCTGCGTTGATACATCGCTCCCAGCAAGTTTCAAGGCATTGATGGCGTCACGGCCTTGGTGTAAGCCTCTTTGATTTTGTCAACTGTCCCGAAATGAAGTCCTTTCATGGGAGGTTTCAAGCGCGGAAACAAAAAGAATTCTGGGGGAGCCACGTCAGGACTGTAGGGCGGCTGGGGAACCGTTGACACCTTTGAATCGGTCAGGAAGCGGGTCACGAGGAAGGCGGTGTGGGTTGGCGCGTTGTCATGGTGAAGTTTCCAATTGTCCGCAATGTCGGGCCGGATGCGATGAACCCCCAAGTCTCTTGAGCACTTCCACGTAGAATTTGGCGTTGACGGTTGTACCATGTGGTACAAACCCATGATGGATGAGCTCCCTGATGTCAAAGAACACAAAAAGCATGGTCTTGACCTTTGACTTGCTCATTCTGACCTTCTTGAGGCGATGTGACGCCGAGGTGTGCCACTAGGCACTGCCTTTTTGTTTTGGGGTCGTATTCAAACACCCAAGACTCGTCACCTGTGATGACTTTGTCTAAAAAGTGGGGGTCACTCTCACAAAAGTCCCAAAGTTCCTGGCACGTATCAACTCGCGCGATTTTTGGTCGTTCGTTAGCACTTTGGGCATCAACTTCGCGCACACTTTTCACATGTGCAAATTGTTCGTCACAATCTCGTGGACGGTACTTTTTGGAATGTTTAATGTCTGCCACTAAACGAACACTTAAACGACGGTCTGAGTTCAAAAGTTTTCTCACACGCGTCACATTTTCGTCGGTGGTGGTCGTTGATGGCCGTTCAGCGCGGGCTTCATCGCTGACCTCTTCACGGCCTTCTAAAAAGGCCTTGTGCCACCGGTAGACTTGATGTTCCGACAAACAATCATCACCAAAGGCCGTCTTTATCATAGGAAAAGTTTCCACTGCGGACTTCCCGAGTTTCACAGAAAATTTGATGGCAATCCTTTGCTGAAACGAGCGCTGCATTGCGGCGAAAACGAGTTACACGGAAAAGCCTTTCCTTACTCTCTAAATGGCCGTAGAGAGCTGAGCGACCGCGCGTTCGTAAGCTGACTTCCTCCTCCACCGATCCTAACCGCGCGGCGACGTATAGTCGCTTCACAATAAAATCACTGACATTACTTTTCGGACAAACACTGTACTTTTTAAAAAAATACAGCAATTTTTTTTTTATTTGTTTAGTATTAGTTTGGACTGCTTTTTAATGAAAATAATTTTTTTTTATCAATAAACTACTAGCCATTTTGGAACATACTGTACAGTGTGCACCCAAATATTTTCATAGAATTAGTTTGTTATGAAGATACAAGTTTGAAACTAGCTACATTTTTTTAATAATTATAGTTACTGCTTTATTTTGTTGCCAAGTTATCAGCAGGAGAATGATCTCGCTTTGTGTAATATGTTTTACAGCTTATTAAAAAATCTTGGGTGGTAGCTAAGCAGATCTTTTGAAATAGATTTTTCAATATTATTTACTTCTGAAGTGTATGAGAACATTCCAAAATGCGTATCATTTTTTCAAACACCCAATGTTAGTAATTTTGTAATTATGTTGCTAGAAAACATTTTGAATATGCATATACAATGGCACTAAATATGTAGTATAGTATTTATTTTTATTTGATTAGGCATGGAAATTAAGATACAACCATCTGCTAAGATCAAGCTTGACCTGCAAAGCTAAGGATGCACAAAAGTTTTTGTATATATTTCAAAAATTTATAGTTGAGAGATAAGCTATTGTAATTAATTGTTTTTGTCTCAGTTTTCAGAACATGCTCGATCTATAAGAATCTTTTGGACCAATTAAAACATTGCATTTTTAACACTGTTTTATTTTTAATTTATATCGATGTTATTTTATACTTACATCTTTCATAATGTGCTTTTTATAAAAAGATTAGTGATATGTTTATAAAATTTTTATATGAAATATATTTTATTTTTAAGCATATTTTTATTCATTCACTTTTACTCTTCTAAAATTTCTCTTCTTAAAAAAGCTGCCTATTATTTATTGCTACAGTGTTACTTCCCGTTTAAAAAAGTATTTTAATCTTGAGATAAAAGTGGGATTGTAGTATTTTCAATGAAATTTTGATCATTATACTCGTCATGATATCATATAAGCAGAAAAGAGTAGCTTTGGAATCCTAAATCATAACGTACCTTAATTGCTACCTGTGGATGAACAATAAGCAGATAATATAATTTTTGCAGAGTAAACAAAAACATTATATCAACTTATGCTTGGTTTAAAAATTCTTACCTATGGTTAAACTTGTGCTGAATATGTGATTGTTTTTTGCACTGCTAGCGTAGATGAGATAAAGTGTTTTTATTTTCTGGATATGATGGCACTACAAGCACAATTGTTAAAAGAGGTTATGTTTCTGTATATTCTCCAACTGAACAATTGCTAATATACATAAGGTAATTTCGCATTAATATACTTTAGTACAAAACTAGTGTTGTGGTTTCCTAAATTACTTGCATTAGGAGTACAAATTTTTTTTAAAGTGTTAATGTAGAATTTTTATTCTATTCTGTTCAATCCTTATTTTTTTCATACCCATAACTTTTAGCTTAGATTTTTTCGATAGAAGTAACTTATTTTCTAGCAGGTACACCAAAAGGTGCCCGATTATTTTGTTCTTTTTCCACAGTCGAAAAATTATTTTCGTAATAATCTTCAATATTTTTTGACAGTTTTTTTTAGTAATTGGTATATTATTATTAAAGTTTCAAATACAATTGCCATATTTGATAATATAGTTAAACAACAGTAAATACTTCTATGGCTATGAAAGATTGTGCATTCTTGGTGTCTACAGCTGTATATCAAATTGAATTTCTGTAAGCCCAATTCAACTAAAGAAATGCATTTTGAATTTAGGACGTTGAAAAGTGTGAGTTTGTACTAAAAGTTTTATGTTCTTTGGTAAACATTTTACAGATCTTATAATTTAATGGAGAATAGGCAGCCTGTGATGGCTTGGAGAATAAACAAAAACATAACATACATATGCTTGTGTCAGTAATTGGTACCTCATGTCATGTTTGGAGTAAATCACGACCTGCTCGATTAGCAAGATGAAGTTTTTTATTCGGCCTGGGCTTGAGCTTTATGTGATCCCTGTGTGGCGTCACTTAATTTCAGAAAACGAATGGGAATATTCAAAAAACTCTTAACATTTATGGATAAAAATTTAATCCGACAGCTTCATAATTTTCGCATTACAGTTTATTTCATTTATTTTTGTATATTTATTATTTATATTTTTTTAAATTATTTCGTTAATTCTTTTTTAGTAATCTTTCTTTGTCAAAACTATTTGTAATTGACTGTGTTTGCGATATTTAAGTTTCAGTGTTTCTTTAATTATTTGTTTTATATCTGTACATGTTAGTATAGTAGCTGCATATTTTCTTCAGTCTTATTTTCAATAACATTTGACAATGATCTGGACTGTTAAATAATAAACGCCGGCGTCAGTAACTCCGAATCATGAAGGATATACAGGGCGAGTCTGCTGAGATGAATCAGTTTGATATCTCGGTTATTTGAAATATTAATTTTGAACAGATTACAGTATGCAGTGCCCCCTATGTATAGGCACTTTTAGAAATATTTTTTAGCTATTCCGACGAGATGAAATAATTTTTTGAAGTGGCTCGGATGATTATGCAAAAATTTAAACTTTTAGTGTTGATTATTGCTTGGAACGCTGTTTTCTGTCGTGCTTCAATTTAAAAAAAATCGTTTATCATAAGAGTTCTCCTAAAATATTTAAATAAATGCTATGGATTTGGTCACCAGCAGAGCAGAGTTGTGCTGAGACTGTCTTCCCAGGAACTTTTAATTACGGCATTTCGCAGTTACAAATTAGTTTGTGTCAACTATTAGTTTGTTAAACCCTACTGGTGGTTAAATTTCAAAATAAAAAATACATTGTCCTCGTCTCGCAACTGAAACTATGCCTCTCGCGTAATATCTTGGCGCTTCAACACATTGGTCTATTTAGCTTCTTTGTTGTGCAATGCCAGTAGTATATATAATAGTGGTACATAGCGAATTGGACTTTTTAATTATTTTAAAAATTTATTTAAACTCAGCAAACTAAGGCCTTGATAACTGCAATCAATAACAGTCGACACAAACTAATTTATGAATGGGAGTTGCCGCGATTTTAGGTATCTGGGAAGACAGTATCGGAGCGACTTTGTTTTGCTGGTATGTGATATCCGCTAGATGTTTGTTTTACTTTTCATTTTATTTTAATACCGCAGTGATTTGAACTCGCAGACAAAATCCACGACATTTACTAAAATATTTTAGGAGAACTCTTAAAGTAATCGATTTATATCAAATTGGGCGCTACAGAGAACAACGTCCAAGCAATGCACGACTCCAAAAGGTAAAATTTTTTAGAAAATAATTGTTATTGGTTACTTTTAAAAATAATTTAACCAATTTAGCAATAGCTATATTTGTGATAGTGATTATATACAGGGTGGGGCAATAGTACGTGGGAGTTCGATAGCTCGTGTACGGTAACAGATAAAAAAATCTTTCTAATGCAGATGTAAACTGTGGGTAAATGCGCATACATAAAAATTATTTTCAAATATACAGGTTGTTACAAAAAAGTGTGGCACGCTTAAGGTAATTTATTTTAAATGGAATGTCCTGGATATTTTTGCATATTTAATACTTCTCTTGGGATGTTTATTCATATCTAAAATATTAGCGCCATCTAATGTCCGGTTTAGAAGTAATAAACTTTTTTTCAAAAATTTTGTTTTTACATTATTCCACTTAACAATTTACTACTTCCGCGGCCGCAGCTTTGAAGACGAAATTAAGTTAGGACCATATTGTAGGAGGTTGTAGGGTGCTCTTATTTAAATATCGTAGAGCCTTCATATACAGGGTGTTCAAAATTAATTTTCACATTTTGAGAACTTCAAAGTTATTTTTCTCAACTTTTGCAAATGGAACACCCGGTATATTTTTTAACGATGTTATGTAGAATTAAATATCGAACATTTTTTGTATGTACATCCTTATGGCTACTTGTAACCACTTTTGATTTATTGAGCAAATAGTACAAAATTCAACAACATTTATTAAAGAAAATTAAGGTTTTTTTCAAATAAAACAAAACACCATGTTTATGTAGCCCATAAAAACAGCATGTATTGTTTTCATTGGGTGCATTTTACGTTTGTGTCTCGATCTCGCAGCACATTAGTGAATTTATTTGGTTGTAAATTATTTTGGTTGTTTGTGTTCGACAAAACAATAAAGCATTTGTTCCCTAGCAATTGTTTTGCACAAACGTCAAACGTACATTTCTCACAGTTATCGACCATCAGTTTGTATTTGTAGTAGTTGAGTTTTCCAAAATGAATTTTAGTAAAGAAGAACTTGTAGACATGATTTTTGTTTTGGGCCAGTCGGAAAGAAATTGTTTGCTTGTCAGTAGAATTTACCACCAACGGTATCCAGAACGAAGGCTTCCTAAAGTTGATAGCTTTCAAAACCTGCTTGATAGATTTGTGGAAACCGGCAACGTACAATATGAAAAACGTGATTGAATTGAAAATGTTGTGAACGAAGAAAATGACTTATTTGTTGTGCTGGCAACGATTAAGGATCCCCATAATAGTCAGAGAGAAGTGAGCTCAGTAGTAGGAATAAGTAGACGTTCTGTTAGCCGAATCTTAAAAAAAAATAAGTTTCATGCATATCACATTCAAATGCACCAGGAAATAAGTGATGACGATTTTCTAAAGCGTTTAGAGTTTTGTAATTGGGCCAGAAGTAAGATGCAGGAAGATGCTACTTTCTTCAACAATGTTTTGTTCACTGATGTTGGCACCTTTTCATAAAAATGGATTTGTTAACAGGCACAATTTCCATTATTATGTTATGGAAAACCCTCACTTTTTCAGGCAACTTGATAACCAACACAGATGGTTC
>JABXWE010004548.1:0-33748 GCA_014611495.1 Limonius californicus | reverse complement strand
TCTTTTGTTCTCGAAATGATGGTCAAATCATCCGCATAGGCCATTATTTGGTAAGAGCTCTTCAGGATGTTCTTGTCACCCGCGACCTTACTGTTTTTCATTATACCTTCTAGAGCTATATTGAATAATGTCGTAGATAACGGGTCACCTTGGCGTAAGCCTTTGGTTGTCTTAAAACCCTCTGAAACTGTGCCCTCTATCTTTACCTGACTCCATGTCTCTTCCAGGGTCATTTCCACCAGTTTAATCAACTCTTTTGGGAAGCTTAGCGCTGTCATTGTCTCGAATAACTTCTTTCTGTTCAGGCTATCGTATGCCTGGCGAAAATCTATAAACAGCATATGTAAAGTAATTGCTTTTTTTTTTGTTTTTTCTAGTATCTGCTGTAGTGTGAAAAGTTGGTCGGTTACCGATCTGTTTTCCCTAAAGCCACACTGGTATTCTCCTATTTTTTCTTCTGCGCTTTTTTTCAGTCTGTTATTTATTATTGAGGCTAACAGCTTGTTCCCAACATTTAGGAGCGATATAGGTCTATAGTTAGCGCAATCGAGTCGATCTTCTTTCTTAAAGATGGGGTTAATTACCGCCTCTTTCCAATCCTTCGGCATTTGTTTTCTCTCCCAGATTTGACATAACTCTTTATATACTCTTTCTATAAGTTGATTACCACCATATCTTATTAGTTCAGTTTGAACATTATCATTACCCGGGCTTTTATTGTTCCTCATCTTTTGCAGCGCTAATCGGAATTCTTCTTCTGTGGGTGGTTCCACGTTACTGCTTTCTTGGCTCTTATTAATTGTTTCCTCCCTACTTTCTTCTGTGCTATCTTCCATTATTGTTTGGTAATGTTCTTTCCATCTGTTTAGAACTCCCTCTTTTCCTCCTATCATACCTCCATTTCTGTCACGGCATATATTTACTTTTGGTCGGTATTCTTTCTTGACGTTTCCTACTATAGAAGGTTCTTATATCTTGCTTCCTGTAACTCTCTTCCATTTCTTGTATTGCGTATTCTTGTTTTTCTCTTTTCTTTTTTCTATATAGACTCTTTGCTTTCCTTCTCATTTCATTAAACTGGGCTTCACTTTCTATCGTATTCTCTCTCAACATTTTCGCTTTTGCTTGGTTTACTTGCTCTGTGATTTCTTCGCATTCTCTATCGTACCAGCTATTCTTTTTTGTTTTTCCTCCTTGTAAAGATTTCTTTGCTGCACTGTGTATTACTTCTTTTATTACTCTCCACTCGCTATCCACTTCCTCCTTACTGATTTCTTTTTCTAGCGCCTTTTCTATTTCTTGTTCATATTGTTTTCTCTTTCTGTACTCTTGTAATAAAGCTGTGTTCCAGCTACTATATTGTTTTTTCTTACTGGGGTTCTCCCAGGCAATTTTTTGACTTATTTTGGCACATACCATGTAATGGTCAGAGTTTATTTCAGCACCCCTGTAACTCGTTACATCTTCTACTATAGCATTATGTTTATCCTCTATCAAGATATGGTCTATTTGGTTATTCATCCTTCCATCCGGGCTCCTCCACGTTTCTTTGTTTATCTCTTTGTGGGTCAAAAAGGTTGCTTTAATTTTCAGTCCCCTCTCCATAGCGAAACTTATTAGCTTCTTTCCATTTTTATTGGTTTTGGTATGTTTGCTGTATTTACCCGCTACTGGTCTATTTCTTCCTTCCTTACCAACCTTAGCATTGAAATCTCCTAGTAGGAATTTTACGTCGTAGTTTGGTATAGTTTCATAAACTTCTTCTAATTCACTATAGAATTGTTCTTTTGCTTCCTCCTCCGCATCTTCTGTCGGGGCATGTACGTTCACAAAACTTATCTTCCTGTTTGGGCCTCTCACTCTGAGGTAGGTTATTCTTTCGGTTATCTTTCTGAAATCTACAAGGCTGATTATTCTCGTTTTTCTACTGACAATAACGAATCTTAAACAGATTGATTTGAGCATATTAAACGATAAAAATAGAGGGAATTTAAGTGACGGTGTGTATATGCTAAAAATATAATAGCAATCATTACACTAAGCGCTTTAGCGACTGACAGCTGATGGTTGAATATTGCCAACGTTTTTTATGGACATCTTAGATGATACCCCTTCAGGGAGCCCACCACGATTCAAACAGAATATAGTACAGGGAAGAAATTTTCTGGATCACGTGTGCCAATGAATCCACGAAAAGCTGGTTAAAGACAAGAGTAGAAAATTTGGGAGATTTATGGGAGGGGGTGGATCTGATTAGTAGTTGATCCAAAGGATCTTCCAAAGAGACCCAAAGTTCATCGGGACCCGCCAAGGGGGTATAAGAACACAGACAGCTACTGAGGCGTAAGATGGAGAAATTCTGCCTACTCTTCGACACGGCATCCTTCAAGATTTAAGCAGGACAGGTTCAAAGCGGCTTACTACAGGCTGAGAACGGCGACTTTCAGACCTATTCAATGCAGCTCGACTGATCAAACCAAGACGATCCACGACCTAGCGAGAAGTTGCAGAGGAAAGGCATCGCAACTAGCCATGGGCTGTGACCCTAACGTACACCACAGGATTTGGGGGAGCAAGACACCAATCCCAGGCGAGCCGGTTCAAGGTTTAAGCAGGACAGGTTCAAGGTGGCTTACTACAGGCTGAGAACGGCGACGTTCAGACCTATTCAATGCAGCTCGACTGATCAAACCAAGACGATCCAAGACCTAGTGAGAATTTGCAGAGGAAAGGCATCGCAACTAGCCATTGGCTGTGACCCCAACGCACGCCACAGGATTTAGGGGAGCAGGACACCAATCCCAGGTGAGCCGCTTCGAGGTTTAAGCAGGACAGGTTCAAGGCGGCTTACTACAGGCTGAGAACGGCGACGTTCAGACCTATTCAATGCAGCTCGACTGATCAAACCAAGACGATCCAAGACCTAGTGAGAAGTTGCAGAGGAAAGGCATCGCAACTAGCCATTGGCTGTGACCCCAACGCATGCCACAGGATTTGGGGGAACAGGACACCAATCCCAGGGGAGCCGCTCGTACAATTCAATATGGCATTCAATTTATATGTACGGAATAGGGGATGCAAACCTATCTTTGTAATAGGGCGATGGCAGAAGACAGACTTAACATTGGGCACTTCACATATAAGTAACTTTGTTAAAAAGTGGCATGTATCAGATGAGGTGTGTTGCTCAGACCACATACACATATGTTTTAATATTATGAGATTAACATGCACACTGGAAAGTTTCCAAAACCATTGTAAGACTGACTGGGAGGTTTTTAAGTGGACCTAAACTGAAATTTTGAGAAAACGAGGTCCTTGGTAACTAACAGTCACCGTTGAAGATGCAGTTACTTCCCCATACCAGGAAAATGCCGCCAACTGTGAGGACCTCGAATAGGAAAGTTCCTTGGTAGAGCAAAGAAATCAGTCAGATGAGGGGGAACATCAAGAACATATTTAATAGAGCAAAATCGTCAGGAAAGTGGGAGGAGTACAAGCTATCCCTAAGTACAATAAAGCACTGAAATAGTTTAGGGCAGCATCATGGAGGAGGTGCTGCGAGGATCTATGTCCACGGTCCAGGAAGTCGAAAACTGGCATGTATCAATGGAGCCGACACTTTCGGACCATAGGTACATATGTTTCTGTTTAAAATCTAGCCTCCCCGTCTGGGAGACGTGCAGAAACCTCAAGTCTACCAACTGGTACTCCTTCCGAGTAGACTACATGGGGCACCAATCCAGCCCAAATGCCCGGGTGAAATAGAGCTGGCTGTAGATTCCCTACAGAGGGCTATTATGTCATCCTATGAGGAAAAGTGTCCCCTGCGTGTTGTAAGATTGAAAAAATCAAACCCATGGTGGAGCCTAAAATTGGACAGGTTCCGCAAAGAAACTTGTTGATTATTCAATATAGCCAAACGCACTCGTTCACTTGATGACTGGGAACACCATAAATGGTCCCAACAAAGGTACAAGAACGCCATAAGACGATCCAAACGAACAACCTGGAAGGCCTACTGCGACGGGATAGAAAGTATGCCGAAAGCAGCAAGGCTTTGCAAGGTCCTCGCCAAACAATCTTGATGCAGGTTGGGAGCCCTACAACTTCCCAATGGTGACTTTTGTACATCCAATGAGGAGGTACTAGGGCTCCTTCTGAAGACCCACTTCCCTGATTATTCAACGAGCAAGGGTTTTACACTCAGGGCTATGCGGATGACCTGGTTATCCTTATAGCCGGTAAATTTCTCGGAACAATAAGCGGGGCTACCCAAGGTGCCCTAAACATTGTGCAAGACTGGTGTAACAGGAATCAATTGGCGGTCAATCCATCAAAGACCGAGAGCTGGTCCTGTTCACACAAAAACGGAAGATGACAGATTATAAAGAACCCTCCTTCTTCAACAAGTCACTTGACTTGACCGGTGAGGTCAAATATCTACGCGTTGTCCTTGATGCTCGACTAACCTGGAAAAGTCATGTGAAAAGACAAGACCTGGGGGCTGAAGCCTAAAATCATATTCTGGTTCTACACGGCTGTAGTACGCCCGCTGTTAACATACACCGCTCTTGTCTGGTGGCCACGATTAGAACTGACCACTACAAGGACGACACTCGCACGTGTGCAAAGATTAGCTTGTCTGGGCATTACGGGCGCAATGCGAACAACCCCAACAGCGGCCATGGAAGTGCTGCTGGGACTCGCGCCCCTTCACCTTGTGATTCAGGCCGAGGCTCGAGCGGCAACGCATAGGCTGATGTGTACGGAGCAATGGAAACCGACTCAGGAAATCGTAGGACATGCCAGAGTTGCCTCTAAATTGAGGGCGACCACTCCCGTTTCTTCAATGGGAAGTGACGGTATGACCTCCTACTTCTCCTTTAGCATTCCCTATAAGGTTTACATCCCTCTCCGGGAAGAATGGTTCTCAGACGATCGGCCTTTCTTAAATCCGGTGGCCTAGTTTGGTATACAG
This sequence comes from Limonius californicus, assembly GCA_014611495.1. Taxonomy (NCBI): domain Eukaryota; kingdom Metazoa; phylum Arthropoda; class Insecta; order Coleoptera; family Elateridae; genus Limonius; species Limonius californicus. Next base: position 28,767 of record JABXWE010004548.1, on the reverse strand, counting down.
ACGGATCACGGGATAGAAAAGGTACCGGCGCCGGTGTATATGGGGACAAACCTGGGATCAAACTCAAATTTGCCCTAGGCAAATATCCTACGGTCTTCCAGGCAGAAATCTTCGCGATTACTGCCTGTGCAAATGAAAACCTCTATAGAAGCTATAGAGATAATAGTCAAGCGGCCATTAAGGCCCTAATATCTCCCACGTTAGGGTCTAGGCGTGTTGAAGAATGTCAAGCCACACTCGTGAAACTCTCAGCTGAGAATTACGTGAAAATCCTATGGGTTCCGGGCCATAGTGGAATAAGTGACAATGAGGAAGCTGATTCCCTAGCTGTGGCTGGGGCCTCTGAACCTTTAGTAGGTCCAGAGCCAGCTTTTGGAATAGCCCCCAGACATGTGAGGCACGAGATCTGGAACCACGCAAATGTGCAATTTCAGCACTCTTGGACCTCCAGACTCACACCCAGACAGGCTAGAGCCTTCATCAAGAGCCCTTCGCCTAAATCGGTAGACTATATTCTGAATCTAAGCAGAAGACAAATCAGGATAATAACGGGCCTCCTTAGAGGCCACGGACACCTGAACAGTCATCTCCACACTATAGGGATTGTGTTAAACAACCGGTGTAGGAAATGTCAAGAGCAAGACCTAAGTGCAGGAGCCTGCTCCGACCCACAGAAATCGTCATCATCACAATAAAGCACTGAAGTAGTGTAGGGCAGCATCATGGAGGAGGTGCTGTAAGAATATCGAAAGATTTCCAAAATGTGCCAGACTCCATGACTCTCAGGGTTTAATAGGTACCCTAATAACCATTACTGGAGAGTTTAACAGAACAGAAAAAGAAACAATGACCGAACTCTTTCGGGTGCACTTTTCTGGCTTAGAAACCATGGAACAATCACCATTCGATTGACAAAGCTTGGGACCTGACGTACCTAGAGACAGGTCGTTTAGAGTTGACTGGCAAACTGCTGGGAAGGTAATAAAAATACCCCAAGATCAAGTGGGCTATAAACTTAAACAATCCAGAGTGGTCTATATACTAAAGACTGGTCGGTCTAATTTTTCTCAGACTAAATCTTAGCGGCTCATTAATCTTATGTGTTTTATACTTAAGACAATGGAGAAACTATTCATTGTGCATAACAAGTATGGTGTGCTGACAAATAGTCCTCTATACTACACTATGATCAGTTGACCTACAAGTCTCTCAACAGAAATAATTTTCCATCATTTTGTCTGGAGGGTGGACAAGTCGTTGGGAATCTAAGAGACCCTTTTATGGTCTTTTTTAAATATAGATGGAACATTTGATAACACATCGTTCAAATCTATAAGCTCAGCCATCAGAGATATACGATTAGACGTTATCTGCTGCAGATGAATAGACCTAAGAGGTGTATTTACGTTATTACTGGCAATTTGCTTGTCTCTCTTTTGCTATGGAAGTTTATTATGGATGGGCTGTCAAGGAAACTAAGAAATGAAGAATTTTCTCTTTTAGGACGACTTAGTGATCCTAGTTGAGAGAAGATTTATCGACACTGTTAGGGAATACAAGCAAAGAGTACTCATCAGCTGGACGGAAGGGGAACGCCTCAGTATTACTATAGTACCATTTACGCGAAAGAGGAATGCAGAAGGTCTCAGACCTCTCTACCTTGGTGGCAAAGAAATGAACCTATCGTGGGGATATAGTATTTAGGAGTTACTCTGGACTTCAAATTTACTTGGAACCAGCATATTGAGAAAGTTGTCAGGAAAGCGGAAACTGTGCTAGCAGTAGTACGGCGAACTTACAATAAAGCATGGACTTATGGACTTTATAACATATGCAGTCCTAGTGTAGCGACCCAAGATCAAGCGTGAAATCAGCAAATTAAAACTAGGCAAGATTCAAAGGCTTGCCTGTCTAAGCACACGGGGGCCCTTAAAACAACGCCCACTGCTGCAATGGAGACTTCTCTGAACCCTACCCCTCTCTATAACAATAAAATTGCTTATAAAAATAACGTATTTTTTATTGCCCTAAAAGTTCTTTCGAGCTCAAAAGTTTCATCTAGAATGGGCTGGGAATATTTTAAAGAATTTAATGACCTGGCAGGGCTTAATATAGCGAAACTACATACTCTAGGGCCAGGTCATAGCCGGATCGAACGCAATGAAAAGGTTGATGAACTTGCAAGACGTGCCCTAGGAGTACCTAGAAAGGTTACCCGCAGCGGTGGGAGTAAGTAGATTTGCGAACAATACTGGCTGGACCCACAAGCCACGTCGCAAACATACTAAGGCGTTCATAAACGAAGAGAACTCCATGCTGTAAGCAGTATACAGCTTGGATCACCACGGGTTTTCTAAGATACAAGACTGCAAATAAAGGAACACCTATGGAGGATCAAGGAATTTAACGGAAACCTTACATGCAGGTACTGCAACAAGGAACCAAAAACGGTAATGTACATTTTGGACAAGTGCGATATGCTGTCAAGAAAAAGACAACGCATATTCGGACTCTCTCAAATAGAGTCGAAAGACGGCAGCATACACACATAGTCAGAGACCTGTATCTCTTGGTGCAGGGAACCTTGATTGAATGCAATAACTAATCAGGGTGAGCACACACATTCAAGCGACAGCGTCTTTGAAACAACTGTAGATGGCCCAGGGGAAGGAAAATGTACACTTGGTGCTGGTATATATGGGCAGTTTCGAAGAATAGAATGTTTATACACGTCAGTTTTTTCAGCGAAAATAGTAGCTATATCCAACTGGGTTTATGAATGTTCTCGTAGGGCATATCACAATACACCCATTACGAGCTACTATGGTAGCCAAGTTATTCTCACATCTCTTGCCAATTCCAAAAAATTACTCGCCTGGTTTTGGAATGCTAAAACATTAAAGATTCTAATGCAGGACAGCTTATTGGCACTGTGCTGCATTCCTGCATACAATAGGTTTAAGGGAAATAGACCACCTTGCCTGAATGTGCTGTGTGTAGTATTTTCAGGACATGCTGTAGTAGTGGGCGTATATTCAAGCTCAATACAGGTGGCTGTAAAGGTAAAGATGAGATACGAATAAATCCAAAAGTTGAAGCAGTACAGGACTCTTTATAGACCCACCTACTGGAAGGTAAACGGACTTCATTCTAAGAATGAAAGACATCAGGGTCGTAGTAGGCTTGTTAACAGGTCATGGCCATTTGAATAAATACCGTACCACACAAAATTATATAGTATAATGTCCTATACTCTGTAAAATTCAGATCTCCATTCATGTTTTATGTTGGTGAATAGCACGTGCCACCCTTAAATTTAGGTATTGCAGATATTCAAAGAGCTTCATAAACTTCTGACTCTCACAAGAAGGTTTAAGGGGTGGTAGCTGCCAATACATCTTCAACAAACTTTTAAACATGAATTATTATCTATCGTATTTGTAACACGTTAGCTGCCGCAGTGTAAAAATAATTACTTTCTTCGGGGCCACACTACTATTTCTGTTTTACTTGTTTAATAAGGGTGTAAAACATTCAGTTTTGTCATCTGTTGCTGAAAATTGTTTATAATTTTTCCATATCGGTCATGAATCACGGATGCATCATGTGGCCTGTAAAGAAAAACTTTGCAACTAGGCCGCATGGTGAATCCGTGATTCGTGTATTTGCAGGAATATGAACATGTCAGCTGCATGTTTCTACAGGCTTATTTTATGATCATGTGTAAATGCAAGAAGGTATTTCTTGATTTGGTGAATATATATTTAGTAAATGCCAAGGTTATCCTCTTATTGTCTAATAATGTTATTTATCCTGAAGTGAAGAAAGTGATGTCAAGGAATCGTTTCGAGCTTTTGCTTAGTAACTGGCACTTTTCGAATAACGAAAGTGATAATATTTCAGATCGCTTATATAAGCTAACACCTCTCATTGATAACATTCGTGTGAATTTTTAAAAAATAATTGTACTTGGCAATAACATACGCGTCGATGAAACTTTAGTTCCTTTCCGAGGACGTTTTTCATCCTTGCAATACATCAAAAACAAGCGTCATAAATTCGGCGTAAAGCTGTTCAAATTATACCTATATATTGAAAATGGTTACACGTATGATTTCAAGGTGTCTCGTGGAAAAGAGACTTCCTAAGCACATTGTAGAGAAGAAGTTAAGAAAAGGGGAAATGATTGGCAAGGAAAGCGAAAGAGGAGTCGTTGTTATCAGGTGGTGTGACAAGGGTGAAGTGTTGATCTTGTCTACTAAACACACAGATAGAATGGTTACAGTCTCGGCAAGAAACAATAAAGAAGCAACCAAACCTGAAGTAGTTGTAGACTACAATAAAAGTAAAAGTTTTATTGATTTGTCCGATCAAATCAAAGCCTACGCAAGCTGTTTGAGAAAGGGTATCAAGTGGTACCGCAAACTAGCAGTCGAGATTCTTTTATGTGGTGCTGTTGTAAATGCCCAACTGGTATACAAAGACGTTACTGGTAAGAAAATTAGCATCACAGAGTTAATGGAAGAGATAGTAAAAGAATTACTACGGATTCGAAAAAATGTAACCCTTCAAAGCGAGCTAATGATATGAAGAAACATATTTTAGAAGAACGTGATTCTAAGGAAAGAAGAAGATGAGATAGCGGGTTACAAAAAATTGGCAGAAGAGCATAATTGGAAGTATGCTGGAAGTAAAGCAACTCAAACGCGTTGGAGATGTATTCAGTGCGATAAATTCTACTGTGTAAAGTGCTTTGCAATTGTGCATTATTGTACTATCTAATGCATATTTTCATTTGTTACCTATAGTGATAACCTGTTTTATTGTTCTGCAGTTACATAGATACATAAAGTCTCTAGTTTGTTTTTATGTTGTAGTTACATTTCCATTTCAAATCAAATAAATAAACGCATTTTTTCTCATTCTGGGTTAGTCTCTTTATTTATGATAATCACTTTGTTATTTTATATGTAAATAAAAAATAAAAAAAAAGTTTATAGAAAATGTATTGACGTATAATATAATATAATATAATATAATGTAATATACAGTTCCAATGGAACAAATAGAAGAAAAAGGTAATAAAATCAATTCGGTATTCTGCAACTCTAAAAGCAGTATTTCAATGGGCTAAGAATACAATCTTGTGCAGGAGACCATGCTCTTGTACAATCCATAAGCAGACTACTGTAGCATGCATCATTCGTGATCTGTGTGGCCTCAAGTGAAAATCTACTCATGAACCATATATGATTCATGCGGCATAGCAAGAAAGACCATCCTGAATCATATACGCATCATGTGGCAGCTAACGTGGTAAACTTCTTGGTTGGGCCACCAAATATACTTAAATGTAAGGTTCGGTGATGATTTAAGGCAGGGGTCGGCAACCTTTTCAAGAGATCGGGTCACCTCGGTAGCCAACAAGTGGTGGCGGCTAGGTGAGGGAGGACCTCATGCTACACCTCTAAGAAAAGTTTTTTTTGTAAGCTTAGCTTTAAAATCAATGACGCAATCTTAAGCCTTGAATCGGGAGGTGGTATACTTTTCGTCCATGAAATCTTGAATCCGCGCTTGCGGGAAAGGCATTGGAGTCAGGGTGGCAAGGCTCCGGGCATGCACTCTTCATTCAGTGTGTCAGCTGGAGTGGTGACAGTCACTAGTCTTGCAGTGAGTACCCGAAGGGTGTTGGGGTTGTGGTAGGTTCTAGTATACCACGTCACAGATTCACTATTATACAATCAATTTTGCGATTAGTGAAATTAATAGAAAGAATCAATCAAAATGTGACAGCTGACAATTAGCTCTCGACGTAAATTTCTTCGTAGTTAGTCATAATTTTCTGTTATCTTACTCAATTTCACATTGTTTCGTTTAAGTAAGTCGATATTAAAATAAAGAACAATGAAAAGTAATGTAAGCTGGACTAATAAGGAAACCATAAATCGAATCAAGGTAAATTATGAGCACTTAGCTGACAGTGAAGGCTTGTGTGGTAATGAAGATAGTTTTTCCGCAACGCGACAATAAGGTTTCCTTACGAAACATTACGGCCCTCTCGAAAAAGAGTTTTTTTGTAGAAACTACGCGGACAGCACGAAAGATCTTAGAGGGCCGCATACTGGCCGCGTGTTGCCGACCCCTGGTTTAAGGTGATGTAATAGCTCTCACATTTTATACTCTTAAGGACCGGTGTTTCAATGTTCCCATAAAAGTCTCTGACAGTTGTCAGGCGGTATAAACTAATCACTAGGATAAATCTACCGAACAGTGTTATTGCGTCTTTCAATGCAACTTATTCTATTGCTTATGTATTGGCCAAATTTTTACTGGTTAACTACCACTGGGTCTAAAGAATGTGTGGCAAGTTTCGTGCGATGGCGTGCGGCAAAGAAAGCATTACCTTAAAAGCAGTGAGTTAAACAAAGATACCAACAGTTTGTTTACTAAACGCAGGGGGGCTCTGAAGGACGTCACTCAACGTCACTTGCCGTAGTTGGTAGTAAAATATGGGATTTCAATTTGCAGTTGTATGTATTTTTTGCGGTAGCTTTACTAACGCCCTAATTCCACCTGCTGTAATATAATATAAGACCTGAGGCCTGGATTTACATGCTCAAGGTTACAATTTTCGCACCCTCCACCATACTTACAACACTTTCATCCGCCCTATAATCGAATACCGTGCCCTCATTTACACTTCCCCCCCACCTCGTGCCCTGAAACATCCACCAATGCGAACGACAGATTTTCCGTCGAATTTTCCGGTTAGACTTCCGATACCCCAGCATACTAATTCACGAAAGCCCAGGCATCACCCCCATCTGCCACCGCCTCCAAAAACTTAAAAAATCCTACATCACCCGCACCCTCAACGGCAATAACCCCTTAGCCGAAGCGACTTTTCGAATTTCTCCCAGACGCCACAACCGAATCCCAGAAAACCCCGCAGGAAACTTAAGCACCCCCCCCCCCCGCAGCCGTTTTATCTAGTTTGTATTCAGATCTCCCAGACGACCTCCTCGGCCTTGTTGAAAACACCCCCTCACAGTGCGATGAGCATTGTTAAAACTCACAGCCAATACTCCACCACTTCTTATTATTACAGATATCATCCCGATACAGAAACCACAGAAGCAAGAACCCAATTCACACGCCCAGAAGCAGATACAAGAACCAACAAGAAGGAAGGAAGCCCAGGGTTGAAGACGACCAAATCCTACAACGGCCCACCCACACAGGATATAATTAATAATTAATATAAATGAAATCTAATATCTTAAGTTTTTGTGAATAAACGTATTTGAATTGATTTACATGCTAATAATTTCCGCTTCTTCAATTTCTAAAATTGATCTATTTATTAGTTACTACACCAGAAATATAGTATCGATTTTACAAACACTTTATTTACATTTACATCCGCTCGAAATATTTCGTATCTCCTCGTACACACTCGTAGCTGCCCTATCCTGCCGATATAGTACTGTCGGCTGCTTCTACTACCCGATACGTTTCAATCCTAAAGAATAAGTTAACTAACCTCTGACGTAGACTTTCGAACTATTGAAAGGCAGAAAATACCGTAACAAGGAGGATAAATTTGACTGTTAGTTTGTCTAGAACTTTATCGGAACATTGAAAGACTATACTGATTTTTGGAGAAAATTCTGACACTTTTATTTAGTTTGGCAACAAGCACATCATGATTTGCTAGATTATGCAGGGCCGCCGCAACCCGGAGGTGCAAGGAGTGAACCGCATCTGGGCGGCAGATTTTGAGGGCGGTAAATCTTAGGAATGTAGAGCAGTTAATAAATAATATATTTAACATTCTCTAAAAATTCAAAAAACTTGATTGCCGACAAAAGAATTAACAATTAGTATTAGTAATTTATAATAATTATAAATATTTTCGGGCCAGCTTCTTTATTCCGAGAAATTAAACTTTGGTATCTTCTAGATTCAGGCCCTTATCACTGTTTTAACTTGCTATTTTGCTGGTCACCTTGTCGGCATCTTTAGCATATTTTTCGGATTTGTTTGTTAATTCAGTTCGGAGTCGATCACCGTACTGTACCGTGATCAGATATTGTTTAAATAAAATACCTTTTAAAAGGAACATGCATGCATTATTATTATTACCGCGGGTAGTGTTACACTAGAGTGGATGATAAATCATGTACAGCGAGTTTTCAAGTGTGAAACCCTATTTAAGAATAAAGACAAAATATTCACAAGGTAATAAATTATTATTTCTGTATTATAAACGAAAAATAAATTTAGTCATAAAGATTTACATTTCCTTTCACAATTTTGCAAGGAAGTTATTTTTGAGAAATAATGATATCGACATTTATTTTAAATGACAGCTGCTCTTTTTTTCGCTATTTTGTTATTTAAATTTGTATTCGTGAAGTTACGTCAATCTCATTTCACTCGATTTGGATTATTAACGCTATTCTAATGGATTTAAAACTACATCTTTTATTTGTAATTAAGAAATAATAAGAGTGTAGGATGTGTGTCCCAGAGCGCGTCTAAGTATAACATTTAGTTACATAATTTGAGAGTATTTACTTTTTGGCAAATCATTGCTTATAAATGTACTATTTGGATTTCACATATTAGAATATTATTTGAATTTTTAATTCAACTGTTAATAATGTCCTCTTTTTGATGTTTGCGTTAAGGAAAAAAACTACAACACATGATATATAAATCCTATATTACACATATAGATATACGAGGTTGGTTCATCAATTATTGTTCCTAACATAGAACGCATTGACCGATAAATGAATAATATTTTTCCTAGAAACTTCAGTTATTGACATTAATATATGCCAAGTAGGACGTGCCTATCTTCTTGTTTATAAAAGTTATACATTTAATATTACTGTGGTGTTGGTGATTTTGTTGGAATGCAAAAATTCGAGATAAGGACTGTGATAAAATACCATTTTAAGAAGGGTTTATCACCACAGGAAATTTATAATGATATGTCGGGAGCGTTGGGTGATTCTACTCCGTTATATCAAGTAATTATAATTGGGGCCGGGATTTCAAATTAGGAAGGAAGTAGTGTCAGCATGCACCAGGTGTCCAGGACGGCCAAACATTGTTGTCACTCAAGAAAATATTGATTTGGTTTATGACATGGTATTGAGTTAGCGGAGAATTACGGTCAAATATATTGTTGACATGTGGCTTTTCCGTTGGAAGCGTTCTGCACGAAGAATTGGATTTGAAAAAGTATGCGCACGATGGTTTCCGAAAATATTGTCACCTGCTCAGAAGCGGGCTCACTGCTGCGAGCAATTAGAGAATTTGGATGGATTTTTGGAAAGATTCGTAACTGTAGATGAAACCTGGGTTCATCATTTTGTCAAAACGGCAGAGTATGGAATGGAGGCATCACGGTTCCCCGCCCCCACGAAAGTTCCGTGTGACTTCATCCGCCGAAAAGATAATGGCAACAGTGTTTTGGGGTTCTAAGGGAGTTCTTCTTGTTGATTATTTACCACATGGTCACGCAATAACCGGGGACTATTACGCAAAACTCATATTAAAGTTCGTGCGGCTTGGTGTTCCACCAAGACAACGCTGCCGCTCACAAGAGCTGTGTGTCTATGGCTGCTATCCGCAATGCTGCATTTGAAATTTAAAATAACCTCCATATTCGCCCAATCTAGCCGGCAGTGACTTTCACCTGCCCCCCAAATTCGGAGAACTCATTTTTCGGACGATCAAGAGGTGATGGCTGCTGTGAATTAGTGGTTTACAGTGCAGGACGAACAGTTTTTTTCTAAAGACATTCAGGCTTTGCATCATCATTATACTAAGGGCGGGTCTTTCAATGTTCCGATAAAGTTCTAGATAAGCTAACAGTCAAATTTATCCTCCTTGTTACGGTATTTTCTATCCTTCAATCGTTCGATAGTCTATGTCAGACGTTAGTTTACTTATTCTAGGATTAAAACGTATCTGGTAGTAGAAGCAGCCGACAGTACTATTTTGTCAGGATAAGGCAGCTAAGAACAATTAACAGAGGAAGTAGGCATTTATAGGGGAGTGAGACAGGGCTGTGTTTTGTCTCCACTTCTATTCAACATCTATTCTGAAGAAATTTTTAATAAAGCGTTGGATGATATTCTAAGTGAAATAAATATTAACGGAGTCTTGATTAAAACTTTGAGGAATGCCGATGATACCGGTCTTCTAGCCGATTCCCTGGAGGACTTACAGCAACTTCTGGATCGAGTCATAGAAGTGGGAGATGAATACGGTACAAGCCTGAACACGAATAAAACCAAATATATGGTAATTTCTAAGAAAAACGACGCCTACGTGGTTACAAGATTTCACGCGTCAATGTTGCTTTTGAAAGGATGGAAAGCCTTACCTACCTGGGATGCTTAGTAAATGATCAGTGGGACCATAGTAGGGAGATAAAGCAAAGAATAGAAAAAACAAGAAGAATATTGTTAAAAATGTGTTTCCTAGTAATACTCTGAGTCTGCCACTACGCATGACATTGGTTAGGTGCTACGTGTACTCAGTTTTGCTGTACGGTGTGGAGGCCTGGGCACTCACGGAAGCTACCACCAAGAGAATTGAAGCTTTTGAAATGTGGGTGTTCCGACGAATTCTGAAAATTAGTTGGGTAGAGCATGCGATTAACAACGAAGTCTTAAAAAGAATGGGAGTGGAGAGAGACCTGAGGAAGACCATTAAAATAAGGAAACTCACATATCTGGAGCACATCATGTGTAATGAAAAATATGCCATACTCCAACTAATCATTCAAGGGAAAATAAATAGTAAAAGAGGACAACGTAGACGAAGAATATCCTACGCCAGTGGTATGGCAAAACGTCCAATGAACTCTTCTGAGCGACTGCGAACAGTCTCGATTGCTATGATGATGGTCAACGTCCGCTGAGCAGATAAGGCACACGAAGAAGAAGAAGGCAGCTACGAGTATGTACGAGGGGATACCAAATATTTCGAGCGGATGTAAATGTAAATAAAGTGTTCATAAAATTATTGATACTGTTTTTCTGGTGTAGTAACTAATAAATAGATAAATTTTACAAATTGAAGAAGCAGAAATTTTTAGTCATATAAATCCAGACCGCATAATCATTTTTGGATGACTTTAATTTTTCCGAAAATTTAAATTAAAGAAAACCACTGTTCAAACATTCCTGGAAGAAATTCAAATCATTTACATTAAATAATAAAGTACTATATAGTTATGTAGACGAAATTGTTTATATTTTATAAACTATTGTGTAACACCCATGGAGCAGTTGCTTTTATGTAACTTTGCGATTTTAAGCGGTTCATTATATTATATTACTGCAGGTGGAATTAGGGGCGTTAGTAAAGCTAACTCAGAAAAAATCACAAACAATTGCAAATTTAAATACCATTTTACTACTAACTACGACAAGTGACGTTGGGTGACGTCCTTCACAGTTCCGAGCGTTTAGTAAGCAAACTATAGATATCTTTGTTTGCTTCTAAGGAAATGCTTTTTTTCCGCACACCATTATACGGAACTTTTTTTTCTAAACTTAAATAAGTGAAATACGGTCGCCTCAGCCGGAGTTCGAAAACGTATTTCACTTTGACCTCGAATGGCAGTGTGTATTCGTACTGCTCCACGAAGGTCCCATAATACGGAACTTGCCACGCATTCTTTAAACCTAGTGGTAGTTAACCGGTAAGAATTTTGCCGATACCTAACCTATAGGATAAGTTGTATTGAAAGACGTAACAATGCTGTCGGGGACATTTATCCTAAGGGTTAGTTTCTAGCGCTTGACAACTACCGGAAACTTCAGTGAACCTTCTAAGGGATTATGTCGAGAAATGTTGTTTCAAATGTCTGCGTCATTTACTTATACCAGGTACAATAAATGATGAACCACCCTCATATCCAGGGTGTATCAGAAATAGGTACAAATATTAAATCCGATGGTAGATTACAATATATACAAACTAGAAAAACATTTCTTTGGCAATGGGACCCTTAAGATATGAGAAAATAATAATTGAAAATTTGACCCAAAATTGTTTGAGTGCTGCAGGATAATAACAAAAAGTATGCAAAGGAGAGTAAGATAGAAGTGCAATAAATTTCTTATCACCTGCCACAAACCAATACTATTAGGTAGGTCAGTAATTTCTATTCAGTCTGTTTTTGTTATCACAAGCCAGGCAAATTTTTACGTGTTTGCCACTTTGGATTTACTTTACAATTAGGTAATAACCTTCTACAGCTTGAATGCATTTTCTGTGTATCATCAGCAGTTCTCAAACAAAATTTTATTTTATTTTTTAATTCATAAAAATAAACTTAATGATTTTTGAAAAATGAATAGTACCATTGAATTCTACTTGAGCCACTGGTTTACATATTTGTATCTATTTCTGATACACCCTGTATATATATATATATATATATATTTAATTATTTATGTACATATTTAATTAATACATTGCGGTAAAATCAGTTGTTAAAAATGATAAATTGTTTAAATCTATTTACTTGCTCTTTTTAAATAGTGTTAATTTAATTAAACGTTTACAATTTTTAAGGCGAGCAAATAAATAGTTTTGCGTTGAATCTTATTTTATCAGAATCTCAACACGTTGTTTAAACATCTGGCTTAGATGTTTATAGAGTAAATAAAAATACGTGATTTACTTACAAAATATGTTAATGATAACAAAATAAGATTAGTTTAACAGGATATTATTATTTAAGTAAAAGGCGTTACATAGTTTATCTTCAAAACATGTTACAGCCGACTGTTAGTTTAAATACTGGAATGCCGTCATTAAATGTAGAATAATTAATTTAAAATGTGTTAGGATCAACGTGTTCCTACTACATATTTTTCTTTGTACTGCTCAGGCGATAAGGTTTGTGTGCTTTCGGAAACGTTTTTCTGGCAGCAGGCAAACTCAAAGATGCGTTCATCTTCTCCAAAATCTTCTCCATCTTGCAGCGTTACCGGTAAGGTGCGGTTTAAGGTTTCTGGTAAAAATAGACACGCAACAGCTCCGAAAATGAGAAGGATTCCCAAAATAACTTCAGGAAATGGTCGCCAAACATTGCTAAGGTATAAAATTTGCGGACTGAAGAAACTGGCTGCGTAACCAGTTACATGGATTGCTGAAACACCTTGTCCACGTACCACAGTTGGGATAAGTTCTACTGCGTACTGAGCTCCAGAATTGTACGCCACGTTAATACTTAGACGTGCAATTACAGCCATAGAAGCTGTTACTACATTATTTGGTGCACTGGCAGTTGCTAATATTAATCCAGCAGTAGCGGTAAAAAGTCCGCTGATTAGAAGGGAACCGCTAGCTAAAGCTTTTCTCCCGATGCGGTCTTGAACAAGCAAAATGAAAGCACAGGCTGGTAGAATTGTAACAGATGTAAGGCTAAAGATCACAAAAGGTGAATATCCGAAGCCATTAACATTTCTGGAAATCGCATCATAGCCTAAGGTCATTACCATGCTGGAAAAAACATTAATTACTTTTATTATTTGTAAACAACATTCTCAGGCTTACGATTTAAATATCAGAATGCAAGTTTTTCTTCTAAGTTTAGGAGTCTTTAGGAGTCCCCAAAGGCTTTCGTGGTCCGTTTTTTTAATGTGCATGCTTGCGTAGTTTTTTAAACCTTCGATTATCTTGGGGCTCAAGGTTCTTTTATTAATTTGTGCAATACGTTGGAAGCAAACGATTGCCTTCTCAGTCTGCCCTTTACTGATCAGCCATTGTGCACTTTCAGGCACCAAGAAGTAGAATGAAAGTACTGAAATGTGCGGCAAGGAAATCACCAGAAGAAACCATTTCCAAGTTCCTAATAAAACTGCCATCCAAGGTACAGCAACGCAGGATACACAATAGAAGATGCCAATACAGAGGTTTAGGCCAAATGTTCTCATGCTTGGTTTAATGTACTCCATTACTATAAAAAAATAAGGTGTTACTTCTTCTTCTCCTTCCAGGTAGCGCGTAGGTACTCCTCACTGTTCTCAAGTGAGGTTAGACTCACTTGGGGTTCGTTTCCGTTTATTTTAAGATTCGCCATATTGAAGATTTAACAGCCATAAACTTCCGCGTTGGCTAGACGGGTTGGATGATGATTTGGGAAAGGATAGGGATTTGTATAGGCATGTGTGGCAGGATACAGTAAGGACAGGATATGATTTCCCCTTTTAAATAGTGTGGGAAACCAAGAGCTCGAGGAGGCAGGGACCTAGCAACCCTGCCTCCTCGAGCTCTTGGTTCCCCACACTACTTTTAAAGGGGAAATCATGTCCTATCCTTACTATATCCTGCCACACATACGCACACAAATCTCTATCATTTCCCAAATCATCTTCTAACCCGTCTAGCCAACGGGGAAGATTATGGCTCCAATATGGCGAATCTTAAAACAAACGAAAACGAACCCCAAGTGGGTTTAATGCCAAGTCGCACTCCCCGAAAAAGATCTGCTTCAAGGATTCGCTCATATCTATCACTATTTGTTAAACATTAAAAAAATTAAGTCATGGTATCGTGAAAATATATTCTATTTCTTTGTGATAGTTTAAAATCGGTACGGTATTTGGGTTGAATATTTTCGTACGGCAGCTTATACTTTCAAAATATTTTTTAAATGTGTAATGTAATGTAAGTGATATCTCTCTTCAAGAAGGAGATTGTAATAACTGTGCAAACTATAGAGGAATGTCTCCTTAGTAGTAAAAATAATTAACATCCGTTTAAAAATAATTACAAACCCTTTGTTGGAAGAAGAACAATCAGGATTTCGTAAAGGACGATCAGTAGCGACAATATTTTCACTTTAAAATGCCTAATAGAAAAGCAAAGAGAATTTAACCCGGAAATGCACATGTATTTATAAATTTTGAAAAGGCTCTTGACCGTGTGAGAAGATGCCAGCTATGGTCAATCATGTCAAACAGAGGATATCCTAATCACTTAATAAGAACAACACAATCGCTATACAAACAAACAAACATCGCAATAAATACAGGCAATAACAAAATTGATCAAATTGAAGTTAAACAAGGGGGCAGAAAAGGGTCTAGTCTAGTGTCCACTCTTTTCAACATCTATATAGATGACCTAATAAAAAAGTGGAAACCATATGCCGATCCAGCGATAAAATTAAATAGGAATGCAAATTTAAACTTATTGCTATACGCAGACGACCTAACAATTACACAAAGAAGTGAAGACAGCTTACAACGATCCATTCATTCTCTTAATAATCTCTGTACAGAATACAATCTTAAAATATCCCAAGTGAAAACAAAAGTTATGGCTTTTTGTGGAAAAGATCATATCCGATCGAAGATAGTACTAAACAATGCAATTCTGGAACAGGTATTTAATTTTAATTACGTAGGGTGCGATGTGACCTATATCAATAGCGTTGATGTAGAGAAAAACGTACAAAAGTACCAAGCCATATGTGGAACAATAAGTAGAACGCTGAAAAACAAAACCCGAAAAGACAGCGATTAAGTTTTATAAAACAATGGCAGTCCCGATACTCACATATGGGAGTGAATCAATAAAGAAGATATAAACAAACTCCAAACAGCGGAAATGAGATTTATCAGAAGAATAAAGGGTTGCACGCGGGAAGACAGACTCCGCAATGAAGCTATATGAGAGGAATTACAAATTTATAATATTAGCGACAAAATTGAACAACAAATAGAAAACTGGAGACAACACCAGCATAGAATGGAGAACAGGAGAATACCGAAAGCTATAACAGAATACCATCCATGTGGCAGAAGAGATAGAGGACGTCCGAAGAAGAGATGGTCCTAATTGTATGTGAAGTTTGGAACATGCTCAATAGCCTAAACCTGAAGGAAGAAGAAGAAGAAAAAGAAGAAGAAGAAGGAGAAGGAGAAAAAGAAGAAGAAGAAGAAGAAAAAGAAGAAGTAGAAGAAGAAGAAGAAAGAAGAAGAAGAAGAAAAAGAAGAAGAAATATGTAATGCAAAGGTCGAATGAGAACAATCTATACATTAGCCATTGCCCTAATAGTACATAACAATCAAAAACGCAAGCATAAACAAAAAAATTATAGATGTCTTAAGTTTATTCTATTACTTGCACAAATTTTAAAAACTGTTTGACTAGAGGTAGTGCCAGCTAAGTTATCCCCCTTAAAAGCAGTTGACACTACTCAACATACATCTAACATGGGAACCAAAATCACTTTCTCTTTACTCAATTAAACTGATTAATGTTGCCTACTTATGACAATATTAATCAGGTTCTTAATTTATTTAAATTTTAAGAAGGCTGTTTTCAAATACCGAGAAAACAGATTTGTTTGTATACTGAATTACAAAATAAACCTTTGATATTCATTTTTTGTTGTTTTTGATTTGTTTAGTTTTTACCATAGTACGGTTGCACCAGTGGGTGCTTTTCTTGTTTAATACAATTAATAGCAGTAAAACTACAGAAAGGGATCAACTTGACAGCAAGTAACTAAGTATGATCAATTTCTATACTCTAAAATATTCAGTAATCTCAGTTCCTGTGATCCATGTATATTGGGTTGCGTCAATCACTTTTAAGGGGAGACAACTGAGTTGGCACCCTGTATTTAATAAAATAGATTTAAGTTTCTCTGATTTCAAAATATTTGTTATAATTTCAAATGACATAGCTATCTATATTTTAAGGCTAAGTGCTTCGAAGAAAATCACGTTTTAGGACACTTTCAATAAAATGCTATAACATGTTTCAAATGTCATTTCTAACTTCAAGTACGAACGATAACGTGTTTGCGAGGTTGCTGCATGGCTATTATCGTGAGTGATAAAGACACTACACACTAGGAAAGGTAATAGACATTTCAAACGATCGCAGGCCTTCGGGTCTAAAGGTTAAAAAATGTATCAACCAAATGTTCCAGGTCAGTATTACGATATTAATATACAACAAAAAATACCACAGCAGCAATTAGCTAATTTAATATCGCAATATTCCTTACAAAAAGTGGATACAATTTAGCACAACAATCGGTACTACCTACGCAACAAACAAAATATGTAATATTTGCCCCAATACAGTCAAATTTGAGTTTAACTTATCAAATTTTCCAATCTACTAATGTACAACACTATTAAAATGAATACCCATAACTACCAGCTTAAACAGAATCAGGTTGGCCAGGGGTAGAATACGAAAGAAGATTGCGAACAAGTTCAGAAGTAAGCAAACCATAATATTGGTTAAATATACCAGTTACCACAAAAAAATTCATACGAAAAGCTATTAGAAGAAGAAGGTGCAGACTCAGAATCAGACGAAAAATCCACAAAATCGACAGAAGGTCCTCCAATTTTTGTAAGCGGAGTAAAGAGTATAATACCACTAAAAATCTACTAAATACTATAGCAGCAAACACTTACAACCTAAAATTACTAGGTAATAATCAAGTCAAAATACAAGTAACAGACTTAAAAAGAATACCTAGTAGTCATGGAGGAACTACTAAAGGAAAAGACACAACTTATCTGTTGAAGGAAAAGAGAAGTTTTAAGGTAGTCCTAAAGGGACTAAAGAAATAAGTGATCTTAAAGAAGAAATCGAAGCAAAAAACCAGAAAGTCTTAAGACTTAATAATATGCAAAGAATACAGTACGAAAATAATACCACAACTAAAATACCAACATCATCTGTCTTTATCGAACTAGTACATAACAACAAAGATATCTTTAAAACCCAGTACTTACAACATACAAGACAGTGTTCTATTCGAACAACCATATAAAAATAGAGATATCCCCCAGTGCACAAAATGCCAAGCCTTTGGACACAAAGAATTACTGCTATAGCCATGATTCTAGATGTGTTAAATGTGTTGGATCACCTCACAGATGGACTGAAGAGCGAAAAGATGCAACTATAAAGGTAATCACCCCGCAAGTTACAAAGTATGTAGTGTAAGAAAGAAACTACAACAAAAATTGTACCCTGCTCTTAGAGAGAAACCATAATGCGATAACAAAACCATTTACCAAAACCGAAAACACAAGCAACTCTCACTGACCCAAATGCCCTGCTCTATATGCAAATACTGTATGCAAATCCACAAAACCTAAGGCCCAATCAATCCCTAACAGTACAACAACCCATTCTTCAACCCGTTCACTATAATGACCGTATTACGAAATTAGAAGAACTGGTAGGTAAACTATCAGGAAGGATAGACTTAATGCTTAATATCGTCCCAGCCTGCTAGCCAAACCCAACAATGTCTAATTCTGTAAAAATGCTAACGGCTTGGCACAAATAAGACAAGAACTAAAATCCTTTATATTACAACAAAACATCGATGTTATGTTTATTTCCGAAACGCATTTCACAAAAAAGAGCTACCTACGTATACCAACATTTTCTATAATTGATATTCAACATTCTGATCGCTTGCCCCACGGGGGTACTGCAATAATCATAAAAGCTTCCATAAAGCACTGTGAAAACTAAAACTTTGCGCGAGATTATCATCAAGCAACTACCATCACCATAGAAGACTACGCTGGACCTACAACACCATCAGCTATCTATTCACCACCTAAAGACAACATACGTACACAGTTCTTTAAAACCTTAGGCAACCGATTTATCGCCAGGGGCGATTATAATGCCCAGCATCCGTGGTACGGCTCTCGATCGAATGTGCCAACACCAAAAGGTGCTCTACTTGGCAATGCAAGAAAACAATATAACACCGCTTTTAATCGGCGAGCCGACCTACTGGCGTTAAGACAGGAGAAAGACCCTGATCTTATAGATTTTTGTGTGGTAAAATTCATACCTAGTATTCACCTGACCATCCAGCCATGCTTCGATTTGTCATTTGACCACTCACCTATAATCGCAACCTTGAGTGCAAAAGCTACACTGAAACCAAGCCCACCAAAACTGCAAACCAGAAAAAACCAATTGGTATGAGTTTAAAAATATACTAAGTAATATTCATTACGCTTCGACACTCAAAACAACAGAAGAGTTAGATGTAGCAATTGATAAATTAAACTAGTTATCCAGGAGGCAGTCTGGGCAGTGACTCCGCCAGAAAAGAAACACTGCTTCGATAATGCCAAACGCAAAATAATGGCAAAACGTAAATTGAGGCAGCAATGGCAACAGACTAGATCGCCACATGATAAAGCCAAATTTAACAAGGCTGTGATGGAAGTGAAGAATATTCTCGAGGAGGAAAGAAATACAGATATAAACAGACATTTACAGGGGCTTTCAGCAACCATTGACGCTAACTACTCGCTGTGGAAAGCGATAAAAAATATTAACGCAACCACAATAACGTAATCCACCATTAAGGTCATAAAACCGCGGCTGGGCTCGAACTAACATGGAAAAAGTGCAAACTTTTGCAGAGCACCTGGTGAAGGCATTCCCACCGTTTCCTAGTGAGATACCAAAGGAAGAACAAGACATCATCTACAACTCTAATGGCCCTCCCTTGCAAATGGAGCTGCTAATAAAAAAGCTCAAAATGAAGAAAATCAAATATGTATGTAATTCACAAAAACCTCAGTAAAAGAAAGGCGCCAGGCCGAGACCTTATAACTGGTAAAATCCTCAAAGAATTGCTAGAAAATATCATTAGAACAATAACTGCGCTATTTAATGCAGCAGACTAAGATTAGAATACTTCCCAATATCATGGAAGGTGGCCGAAATTATATTAATAGCGAAACCTGTAGAAGCCCCGAAAACGTGAGCTCCTATCGACCAATTAGCTTACTGTCGGTCATGTCTAAGGTATTTGAGAAGCTTATATTAGAAAGAATAAATTCATTGTTGCAAATAAAGCAACTAATACCAGAACACCAGTGCGGTTTTAGGGAGCAGTATGGGATAATAGAACACAGTACACAGAGTATACAGAGTAGTGCGTCAAATAAACTAGGAATAGAAGAGAAACAATACTGTTCAGCGGTGTTTTCAGACGATAAGATGTGGTATTCAGGACTGCTATACAAAATCCAACGACAGTTACCATACAACATATACAATTTACTGAAATATTACTTAAGCGATAGACAATTCTATGTTAAACACCAAGATGAATGCACAAATTTGTCACCTATACAGTCCGGAGTGCCGCAGGAAAGTGTTCTTGGGCCAGTCTTATACTTGCTTTTCACAGCGGATTTACCAGTATCTTCATCTACAAACATAGCAACATTTGCCGTTGACACGACCGTGACGGCGTCGCATAAAGATCCGAAAGAGTATCAGCCATTCCTCAGGATTACATAAATAAAATCTAGAGCTGGCTAATAACTTGGTGAATAAAAGTCAATCGACAAAAATCAACACATGTGACGTTCACAATTAAAAGAGACAACTGTCCGCCAATAACTCTAAAAATCAAGAAATACCTCAAGCCACTCATGCAAAGTATATAGGAATCCATCTAGACAGAAGGTTGACGTGGAGAGGACACATCGAGGCGAAAAAAGAACAACTGAATTTGAAGCTTTATACGATGTATTGGTTCACCGGATGACGGTCACCACGCAGTCTAGAAAACAAAGTTCTTTTGTATAAAGCCACTCTAAAGCCAATTTGAAATTATGGCATTCAACTGTGAGGCTCCGCGTCAATCTCCAATATTGAAATTCTGGAGAGATTCCAGGCAAAGACTGTACGCATTAAGAGACTTACAGATTTCTACAGCGAAAGAAGAAGCGCGCAAATGTAGTGCGAAGTACATACATACAACTACTAACACGACAGCAATTCGGGAATCGAATCACTGAAATTTGACAAATAGAAAGACTCATCGTATACATAATTTTGCACTTAAACTTCATAACTTACTTAATCTTCAAACTAAAATTTTATCCACAAACTGAACGGAAAATCAAAGCATTTCAGCAATTTTCATTTAATTACAAAGTTCGTTTCAATTGTTATCCAAATCAAGCAACTTTATGCGCTGAGGTTAAGCAGAAATGTATTGTAGCGTGTAGTATGTATTACTAAACAATTTATAAACTAAATTCTATATTAATTTTATATAGGGTGGTCTACCGAAAACGAAACAGGCGTTTTTTTGTGACAATTAATTTGCCAGGGGGCTGTTTCCATTCACTGATCTTTAACCCCAAAATTGGGATGACTTTCATTCTAGAAATTTTAAATGGCAATAGGGTATTAACAGACATGCTATTTGAAAGCTCCATACATTTTCTTAAAATTAGTGTTCTTATTTTTGGATTTTGAGTAGTTCCTGCGGAAATGCAGTCCAAAGTTTCAGGGTAGTAAATCTGCTGGAATGATTAGACGGCATCAATTGACCATACGATGGCCTAAACATTAGAATATTTTTTTACGTCAACCTTACGCCGTATTACGTAGTTTCCTTTAAACATTTAAAATGGTTTATTCGATTTCAGAAAGAGTTGAAATAATTGCGTTTTTCTGCGGAAACAATTAATGCGTTAGTAGAAGCGCCGAATTGTTCTATCAGCAATATGCAGATAAGCATGTGAATCGCAAATACATCTTGGAGTTAGTGTGAAAATTTCAGGAGACCACGTCTGTCGCAAAAGGTCCAATGGTTTGAAGCGCATCAGTCTAGGCACTTGATCACTATTGTGGAGCAGATTCAATGAAAGAGGATTGGGATGCATTTCCAATCGCTGGAGATATTTGTCGCTGCACTTCACTATTTCTTCTTTAACTGTTTTGACATTCAAGTCTCCCTGTATTTCTTTATTAGGGACGTATTAGCGAGCGTTACTGATTGTACGAAGAATCTTCAATTGAAAACGTTCGAATATTGCAATGTTGGAGTTCGACGCGCTGCCTCAAAGCTGAATCCCATAGCTCCATATTGGTTTTATTACAGTTTTGTAAATCAGTAGTTTATTAGACAGCGATAACTTCGAGTTACGGCCTAGTAACCAGTAATAATTCTTTAGTCTTGATTGAATTGAGGAGTTTTCTCTTCCTCCAGATATGGGTTCTCCATGTTAAGGTTTTGTCGAGGTGCATGCCTAAATACTTCACGCAGTCTGTCTGCGGCAGATCTCTGTCATTTATCGTTATCTCAGGAACGATACCTCTTCTTTTAGTGAAAGTAATATGCGCCGACTTTTGGCTGTTTATTTTAAAGCGCCATCTGCAGATAGAATTTAGGTTCTGTTGTAGAGTTCGGGCGGCTGTGTAGGGATTATGATGGGTAACGAGGATTGCCGTATCGTCAGCATAAGTAGTTGTGTTGGAGCTAGTGGGTATGTCGGCCGTGTACAAAACATATAAGACCGGCCCCAGGACGCTTCCCTGGAGGACTCCGGATCTGATAGAAGATAGATAGATTTGATAGTTCCGAGACCGCTTCTCCAAATTTCACTTGTAATGGTCTTTCTTCTAGATAGGATTTCAGGATGCTGTAGTAAGGGTGTGGAATTGCCCGTTTTAATTTAAGTAACAGACCTCTATTCCAGACCTTATTAAAGGCCTGGTTAACGTCAACAAAGGCTGCAGAGCAGTAGTTCTTATCTTTAAAGGCAGTATTGATGGTGTCTACTACCCTATGTATCTGCTAAATTGTGGAATGTGCACTCCGAAAGCAGAATTGATGATCGGGTACTAGGTTTTCATCTTCGAGGATTGGAGGGAGTCTTTTGAGTAATAATCGTTCAAAAAGTTTTGAGAGCAGTGGAAGCAAACTTATTGGTCTGTAGGAAGTTGGGTTGTTGATCGGTTTTCCGAGCTTCTGGATAAGAACCACTTGGGCAACTTTCCACTGAACTGGAAAGATTCCTGTCCGTAGAATGCTATTGAAGATGAGCAGAGTTAGCCTGATTGCTTTGGGGGGCAGCTCCTTCAGAATTCGCCCAGTGATAAGATCATAGCCAGGAGATGGTTTGCAGTTTGTTTTTGTAGCGATCATTGTTTCCACTTCAACGAGAGAGAAAGGTTTAATTGGAAGCGACAGCTGGAAAGGGGCTGATAAGTAATTTTCGATATCACTGTCTTCTTCATCGGATGGTAGTAGCTGGAATACTTCCTGGAGATGAGTAGCAAATGCTTCAGCTTTGCTCATATCGGTACGGGCCCATGATCCGTGTTTGTTTCGAATTGGAGGTACGTGTTGTTTAGGACTATTAAGACGACAGGTGGCTTTCCTGGTGGAGTAAGCCGTATTCTCTGTGGCAGACAATCCTTTAAGGTATTCGCCAATGTATTTGTTTTTCGATTCTTTGATCATATCTTTTAACTCCCGAGTAGCTGTTTTGAGCCTGCGTTTGTCATTAGGTGATCTACTAATCTGCCAAGTTCTTCGGAGACGTTGTTTTTCAGCAATGTTTAGCTTAATATCTACAGCGCATCTAGAATGATCTGTTTTTTCTGCTATTTGTGGTGTAGCTCTGGTAGCTGTCATTTGTATTGGCTGCGTAAATTTTTCCACTGCATTTTCAATCTCATATGTTGTTTTTAGTGGGATATTAGTATCTAGTTGTTCTTCTAATATTTCTTTGAAGTAGTCCCAGTTTGTTTTGTGATTGGTCAGGGTTGGTGGTTTAGTATTTTTATTAATGAGGTGCTCATAGTTGCTATTATCGGGCTGTGGTCCGAAGATAAGTCAGAACTCGACGCAATTTTTAAGTAGCTTAGTGGTATATTTTTAATCACGAAGAAGTCGAGCAGGTCGGGGATTTTATTGATATCCGTTGGCCAGTAGGTGGGCTGATAGGTAGATAGGTGAGCAAGATGATATTGATACATGATAGACAATAGAATACGACCTGTAGGGGTGGGTATACGCGAACCCCCTGCATGTTTCGGAGATACCTCAATCGGAGTGGAAAAAGTGTTTCGAAAATTGGTTCACACGCATGCGAAAGTGTATTGATCTTTATGGAGAATATTTTGAAAAACAATAAAGCCATTTTCGATGATAAATATTTGTTTTTGTTCTGTAATCCTGAAATATAAAAGGGAACCCTCGTATCAACAAATGAAATTAAAAGCATAATCACAACACTGCCAAATAAAAAAGCACCGGGACATGACCTAATTCCCAACCAACTACTGAAGCAACTACTAAGTAAGGTAATGGCATACTTAACAAAAACACTGAATGCATGTTTACGAATAGGCTCCTTTCCAGAATCCTGAAAATACGCTCATACATTACTCTTCCCCAAGCCAGGCAAAAATCCATCTGAAGTAGGAAGCTACATACCTATAAGCCTTCTTCCTACAATCTCGAAAGTGTTTGGAAGAACAATATATAGAAGACTGTTGGACTTCATTGACGAAAACAAAATCATACCAAGCTTCCAATATGGTTTCAGGAAAAGGTTTTCAACCACCCACCAATTGCAGCGCATTACTGAATATATAGAAAGGGGATTCCAGTATAAAAAATATGCGACAGCAGCCTTTATTGATATAAAACAAGCCTTTCATCAGGTTCGGACCAAAGGTTTAATATACAAGCTAGTTAGATCAGAACTCTCAATTACTTACTGTATATTATTAAGTCGTTCCTTTCAAACCGATGTGTTTTCATCTGAATTAACTCTGTCTTTTCCGAAATATAACTGATACAAGCAGGAGTACCCCTGGATTCTATTCTTGGAGCTGTTCTGTTCAACATTTACATGCACGACATCCCAGAAATTCAAGAATCAACTATGGTGCTGTTCGTGGATGATACTGTTATAGTAATACAAAATAGTGATATGGAACAAGCAAAAGAAAACCTACAGACCTGTATCAATACATTTTTGCAACTAAATGCGACTAAATCAGAGAAAAATATTTACTCTTAGAAGAGTACGAAATCTTCCCGAAATTACAATAATTACCAAGCAACCAGTCCCACGGAACGCTGCTGACAGCGCAATATGATACCTTGGAATTTATCTTGATAAACAACTAATCTGGGGTTACCACATTAACAAAAAAATTAACGAAGCCCATGCTAAATTATCTTTACTCTATCCAATTTTAAACAGGAAGTCATCAATAAAGTAATATATCATTCAATACTTAAACCAATTCTCACCTATGGATGCCCCATCTGGAGTAATACCAAGAATATACACCTAAAAAAACTCCAAATTTTCAAAAAAAAGTTCTCCGTACAATACTCAACGCACCATGGTACGTTCGAAGTGAACAAAACATCGAGAAACGGGTATTCTAACAATGAACGAATGCATTAAATACACGAAGAGCTACTTCATCAATGCATATATCTGCCCTGGAACAAATCACTAATCAACAAGAGAGAAACCTATAGATCTGCGACCAAAGAGAAAACCCCCAGGGTAAATATGTTACTGTTACTGTGATGAAAATAATGATTAAACATGTAATATTAGTGATAGCCTAAAAGTAGTGCCAAATAAATAACTGTAATGCAAGGGTAAAAAAAGCCCAGTTGTGGTTTAAAAGTAAGTGATTATTAATTCTTTGTCGATTTCCGACAAGTGTATGACTCCATAATCTGAGAAAAACTGTATGAAATAATGAGGGGTTTGAAATACCGGAAAAATTAAGACTAAAAAGGATTACAATGATAAACACGGAAGCGCACGTCAAAATTCAAAATCAATTGATCGACCCTTTCCCGATAAACCAGGGTCTGAAACAAGGCGATATACTGTACAATCTGGCTTTAGAATACGCAGTAAGAAAGATGAAATGAATAAAATCAGAACAGTCGAATTGGACTACATGCGAAGGTGTTTACGGGTCACAAGAAGGGATAGGCTAAGGACTGAGGAAATCTGGAGAAGAACGGGAATAACCTGCTCAATAACGAAAAACTTGGAAAATCGGGCACTCCAATGCTATTGGCATGTTCGGCGAATGCCAGATGACAGATGACGCAATGGTCTCCGAGGGGAAGAAGGAGAAGAGGTAGACCAGCGCTGGGATGGGAGTCATACATAAAAATGGCAATGGAGGAAAGAGATTTAAAGGAGGAAGATTGGTAAGATAGAGATCTATGGAAACAAAAGACGGCAAACCCGAGGAGGTAATAGCAGAAGAAGAAGAAGAAGAAAGATGTCGGTGGGAAGATCC
Organism: Limonius californicus; assembly: GCA_014611495.1. Classification (NCBI taxonomy): domain Eukaryota; kingdom Metazoa; phylum Arthropoda; class Insecta; order Coleoptera; family Elateridae; genus Limonius; species Limonius californicus. The sequence goes on along the minus strand of JABXWE010004548.1, from coordinate 2,607 downwards.
AACCTGTTATGCAATAAATCAATACAACTGGCAGCATACGCAAACAATATAAATATAATGGCAAGATCTATTTCTGCAGCCAAAGAAGCATATATTCAACTAGAGCAACAAGCAGAAGAAGTGGGGCTATACATCAATGTAGAAAAGACGAAATTGTTAAAGCAAACAAGAGCGAATAGGCTAAGGCAGATCATAACAATAGGAGATGATAACATTGAAGTAGTAGAGCATTTCACATATCTAGGAATTAACATCACAGGGGATGGAAGTGAGGGCAGAGAAATTCGAAGAAGAATAATGTTAGCTAACAGAGAATATTTTGCTTTAGCGACAACATTTAGAGCAAGAAAAATGCATAGAAGTACAAAAATTCGCATATATAAAACAATTATACGCCCCATTTCATACTATGGAAGTGAAACATGGACTCTCACGAGAAAAACAACGAATGCGGTAAACGTTTTTGAAAGGAAAATCTTAAGACGAATGTTAAGACCAGTGAAGGATAACGGGGAATGGCAATAAAATCATGAAATATACCAATATGTAGAAGAACCCCCAGTTGAAATCTTCATAAAACTACAGAGGCTACAGTGGGTAAGGCATGTCATAAAGATGGAAGCCACAAGGAACCCGAAAAGAGCTCTCAACGGAAATATGGATGGAAGGAGGCCGGTAGGCAGACCACTGAACAGATGGCAAGATAAGGTCGACGAGGACGCAAGAAACATATTAAACACCCGAAATTGAAGAACATACGCACTAGATAGAAGAAGGTGGAGGCAGAAGATGAAGGAGGCCAAGGCCCAACTTGGGCTGTAGCGTCATAGGAGAGAGATTATTAATTAACTGAGCCATGTATGTAACCTCGCTGAGCTTGCTTAATTTAAACTTAAAAAAACATACTTGTGTAGAGAATAACATCATGATTTCTTATGAAAACTTTTTGTAATCATTCTTACAGTGGAACAGGGGTTTTAACCTTCCATTCAAGGTTGTTTCTAAACCGAATGCTAAAAGTGATATTTATTTACTTTTATGAACCAACTTATACAGATATTGAAATCATCTTTTCGGGTTTAGGCCTCGACGTCGTAGGATTGATTGGTGCTGACGTTTCGCTAACCTAAATTAAAGCATCTACGACGACACAATCTAAGCCCGAAGAAATGACTATATTAGACACAAACGCCGAAGCCTGAATCTTTACATTATTCAGATATTATTATAAAAGTCTTTCCCTATGTTAGCTTATGTATGCGTGTCCATGAACGAGTGTTTGTAAAAATAGTAGAAATGTAAAATGTACTACAATGAAATGCCAAACGAAGCGTAGCAATAGTGATTGCCAATATTTACTTGTTTTTGCTGTTTTATTACTTGTTACTTGATAGTTGCGTTATACATACATTAATTAATGTACACATGCTTATCGTCTCTGACGAATGCTTTATAAAACTATAATGACCTCGAATCGCCACCGTTATAGTCAAATCAAAATATAAGTATTTTTATATAAAAATAGTAGATAAGCGGTCGTCGCACTTCATAAGTTTTTACTGAGATTTTTGCGCTTACATTTGGTAATAAAATTCCCTTACACTCGTTCCGCCACGTTTACAAAAATAATTTACTAGAATAGGCAACAAATACTTAAAAATCAGTTTAGCATTGAAGTTAGTTCGTGTTTACCGCGATAAGTGTCTACCTCTTCGTCACTTACGTGCTTAGGAATTTTACTAGCTATGATATGCAAAACTGCACCGCCTGATTACTTACATAACGATGTAACGCATGTTACAGCCGTAGGAAACCGTCATCACCCAAGGTTTACAAAAAGGGAATATTATAAACAGATGATGTTCGGCAACAAAAACGCTTATTCAAGAATTGTTAGTAATTAAAAATGGAAGTTTCCTTGAGCGGCGTTAACGCTATTAAATTAAGTAATAATAAGGAAAACAGATTTGGGGTACCTAAATAAACATTTGCAACTAAATATTATAAGTCCCTTCAAAATTAAGCTTGTAAATATTCTTGTTTGTTTACTTTTGTTAATCCATAAACAAATACATTAAGAAAATTCCAGTTATTGCTTGTTTTGAATCTTATCGCTTTGGGAAGATAACGAAAAATCCCTAATTTGGTAAATCCAGTTAAGTTCTGAAATTCTGAAAATAGTAATATTTAAAAAAACCTATGGTATTTTTCCACACCAGGCTATCAAAATATGAATTAAATGATTACAAAAACGAACGAGTTATGTAAGTACCAAACATTTTGCTAGTGTAATTACAATTACAATTTGTAATTTTTAAATTGGTTAAAATAATTAACTACATAAATAACGAAAGCGAGTTGAGTGAAAAATATAATTTTTACACATAATTTTAGTAGCGTAATTACAATTACCATTTCTAATATTTTAACCTGGTTAAATTAATTAACTATATAAATAACAAAAATGATTTTGGTTAAAAATTGCAGTTTTCTCAAATGATTTCTCCTAAATATACAGTTATGAGATTACATCTTTCTTCGGTATAAATTTATGGTAGTCAATTACAATTACAATTTTTTGCAATTTTTTAACTGGTGAAATTAATT